>SJYC01066367.1:0-50417 GCA_006408675.1 Madoqua kirkii | reverse complement strand
GGTAAGAGCTTTTCATTCTACATGGGTACCATTGCCTCTAACTCTACTTCCAGGATTCTCAAGCAACCCTCAGAATTTTTTTCAAATTACCATAATGTTCAAAATGCTAATTAATGCCACAACAGAGCATCAGAACTCCACTGCTTGCTATTCAGGCTCCTTTGGACCCAATCCTCTTCCAGTGAGTGTTACCCAGCCTAGGAAGCGGATATCTAGTCCCCTTGATTGGTGCTGGACTATCAAAGAACCATCTTCACTGAAGACAATTCATAATCTGACCAAAGGATAATTTCTGTCCTGACCATTGGCAACAAAGTTCACATTTTATTTTCGTAGCTTACTCTTGGGATTCTGGGCAAGTCCTACAATCCTGTCTCTTATACACATCTAATGCAATACACCTGCCCAATTAAAATTAAGAAGAGTTAATTGGAATAACAGAAGGTTATACACCTAAATGATCCTAACTGCTTAACTCTCTAGTTTATATTCACAGTTTCCCAAATTTCTTCTTATGGAGCTAAACCAAATTGGATGAGAATATATACAATTGATTTCAATGTTAAAAGTCTATAAATCCTTGCTTAAAAGGAATTCAGTTAACTAAGTTAGGAAACACTAGTGTTAGGGATTTATTAAGAATAAACCCAAAACCCTCAAGAAATATCTGGAATGAATGTAGTCAACCTAATTGTTTATGTATTTTTCATACATAAAGCAACTGATAAGTGTTTATTTGGTTTGTCCTAGCTTTATACTACCTACTTTGAAGCACATGGTTCTTATATATAAAGTATTTGAAGATCAATTTCTTATCATAACAATAGTATATTTATATTAACCACATTCACAATGATATAATAAAACAAATCTCTGTACTACAGATGTCTAAAAACAGAATAGCATGGCATTAGCACTGAGCTAGTCAGAATTCCTGTGAACTATCATTGTACTGCAATATATCTTACTGACATAAACTCCACCAAAAATCCTTCATTTTCTAAAGGGAGAAACTGAGGTAGCAGAGAAAACACTAGTAAATTTTTGTCAAAGACAGATGATCAGATTTTTTTTAAATCCACACTACAATTTACTGTAGTTTTCAACCAAATACTCTCTCACAACTTAAATGTCAACCTCTTGTTTTTATTCAAATGTTGGGATAAATGAGTAAGTAGTTTCATGGGATTATAGTCTCATAAATGCGAAGGCATACTACTTCCTGCATATAATACTCTGACTAGCAATTTTTTTTTCATCATGATACATGATGGAACACATACAACTCAGAATGGTCTGTTCTATAGGAAAACATTTCTATCCCTATCGAGTCATTTGTCAATTAGCATTTTGGAAGATAGAGGCAAGGTTTAATCACTTGACAGTTTTTCTAAACTTGAGTAATGTTGCCTCAGTCCCCCATTTCCAGACCAGTTTGATATCTCCTTATAAGCAGGTGTGTGCTAAATATATGCTGAAGAGTCTATAGAAAATATCCTATCAGAAGATGGATATCTTTCCATTCAAGAGACATACATTTGTGTGTGTGTGTGCGTGTTTTAATAAGCATAACCATGCAGGAGACCTGAAGAAACAAAGAAACTGTTGGTTTGAAAAAAAAAAAACAAAGAAAATTTGGTTTATTTTAAATAATAAAAAAGAAAAATTTGGTTTCTTTTAGATAATTAAAACACTTTCTGTTCCTATTCTTATGCTATAGGAAAACACAACATGTCAGGGAGATAGAGAAGTATGGCGGAGAACTCTAACTGACCATCCGATATGCTTTCCCAGTAACCAAGTAGAACAGTTAAAGGCATACACAGAACCCTACTAAAAGCACTCAGATACAAGCAGAACTTGGGGGAAGATTCAGTGAAGAGCCTTTCAAAGGGGCAGCTCTGACCATTTTGGCCCCTTCTCTTCTGCTGTTTGTGCTTTTCCTATGTCCTGCCTTGGTGTGAGACAGAGCTACACGGCTAAAGCCATACCCAGTCTCTCGTGATCTTTAGAATGAGGATGTAGCCTAAGTGTGGTGGAAGAGAAAACTAGAGGGAGTCTGGATCCCTCAAAGGATGGTGAAGCGGTTTGCACTGCATCTGATCCTCTTGGATGGTTAAAGAAAAACTACCTTGTTCAAATTACCATCACTCAGGTTTCCATTATTTGAAACTGAATACAATTCCTAAGCGATAGAGCCTCAGGATTTGGTGGCACATAAAATCCTATGGTGCCCACGTATGTGCTTCAGGGTTGCCTGCTCTCTTATTCTGCATCAACTTGCTCATCTGTAAAATAAGGATAATAAGCGATACCTTTCCCAAAGGGCTGCTCTGATAATTAAGCAACATAATCTATCTGACACCAGAAATCAAGATCTAAGTGTGTAATGATTATTATTCATTATCATTAATTGTATCAGGCTACCACTCTAGAAGAGGGCAGCTCATTCATGACTGAAAAAGAGTCAAAAGTCAGCCAACAGGATATGGTAGACAGGGAGCCCAGACATTTTACCAAAATGACTATCCAGCACGGGGACAGAACAGCAGTGAAGAGAAATGGAGGGATGAAGAGAGAGGAGTGGTGGTTTGAATTTATGGCATTTGGGACTTTCCTGATAATCCAGTAATTAAGAAGCTATCTTGCAATGCAGGGAACGTAAGTTCAATCCCTGGTCTGGGAACTAAGATCCCATATGACGCAGAGCAACTAAGCCCGTGTGCTGCAACCACTACTGAGCCCACATACCACAACTAGAGACTTCACGCTCCACAAGAAAGATCCTGTGTATCACAACTAAGATGCAACATAGCCAGATAAATTAGGAATATGTATCAGTCGTGCTGACTCTTTGTAACCTTATGGACTGGTACCTGCCAGGCTCTTCTGTCCATGGAATTCTCCAGGCAAGAATACTAGAGCGGGTTGCCATTTCCTTCTCCAGGGGATCCGATCTTCTCAACCCAAGATCAAACCCACGTCTCCTGTTTGCAGGGGGATTCTTTACTGCTGAGCTACTAGGGAAGCCCATAAATAAATAATAAATTTATGTAATTCTTTTCTACTTGGATAACGATTTGCTATTTTTCAGCCAGACCTTCAGGATGTGGTATGCACTTCAAACCCCTCTTTTCCATAAAATTTAAACATACTCTGTAGTTGTTTATTAGAATCTCCTATTTGTGAATGTGTTTGTATCTATCATGTTGAAAAACAATAATAACTAATAAACTCTGTGTGATCTCACTGTGCACCCCATGAGAACAGTCTGTGTCTTTTCTCTTTACCATTGGGTTTCCTGCATAATGATCTGTGAAATAATAATACTATGTGTTAACCCCCCAATCTTTGTATGAAAGAAAGTGAGGAAAGTGAAGTCAGTCAGTCGTGTCCAACTCTTTGTGACCCCATGGACTATAGCCTGCCAAGCTCCTCCTTCCATGGGATTTTCCAGGCAAGAACACTGGAGTAGGTTGCCATTTCCTTCTCCAGGGAATCTTCCTGACCCAGGGATGGATCTTGGATCTCTTGAGCCACCAGGGCATCCCACCTATCAGTTCAGTTCAGTTCAGTTGCTCAGTCCTGTCCAACTCTTTGTGACGCCACGTATAGTAAGTATTTCTCAAATGAGTCACAAGAAACCAGAAAAAAAAATCTGCTTTTACATATGGAAAACCATTATTTATGTGACATAGTGAAAGAATTTGAGTGTTATGGGCACTTTTAACTTAGAAGGAAGAGTCACCAGGGAGAAGAGACCTCAAATGCTGATGTGAGGAACTCATATTCCTGCTCCCACAGGTCAAGTGCAGGTTAGGCTGGAGTGAGAATGGGAAATCGTATAAACCCCTCTGTTTCTGAGGCCTGCTTTCTGAATGGCCTCTGTGAGACAGCGGCCTTGTAACTGACATCCCATGACACACTGAAGTAGGGAGAGTGGGCACAGATATGGCTACCTAGAGGGTCAAGGGTGCAGAGGCTGTGATGTCCCCTCTTTACTTGCCATGGCATGGGAGTTAGCTGAGGGAGAACCCTGATGCTCTCATGGGGTCTCACTGAGGGTCCTGATAAAGAGATGCAGATGGAAGCCTCAGCGTGGCCAGTGTGACTGAGGGCCTGAGAGATGCATTCAGGGATGGGTGCCCACGACTAGAGATCATGACAGGACCACTGTACAACTCATCTTCCCCAGCAATGAACAGGTGAGGGCTGGAGAGCAGACATCCCTTTTCACCTTTCCTCCCACCCTTGAGCAGTTAAATGTATCAATAGCCATTTCCCACAACCAAAACACTGGATTGGTTATTTCATAACCCACAATTAAAGCACACCACAATTTCAGTCATAAGAGCCAATTCTCTCTGAGTCATACGTCGAACCAATTAAACCTAGAATCTCTATGCCTGCAAGGATGGCTTCTAACGAAAAAGGTGACTGCTCCTGTCCTCTGCATACATTTCTCTCTCTCTCTGTTTGGTAAACCAGGGGGAGAAGTTCAACTGCATGGCTTGGAAGAAAGCCAATGCCAGCAGATTGTGCTGGGTAGAAATAACACTAGTCTGTCTAGGTAAGATCAGTGCCAATGGTTCCAACTAAAATTAGAAAAAAGAAGACAGTACCTTGGCTCATGCTTATGTTGGAGACAAGACTCTAACTCCTACTAAAGCCAAATGATGGCAATTCAATTCCTGCCTGCCAGTTGCAAATCCCTACACTACCACTGCAGTACTATCAAAAGACATTTGCAATCCAGGGCACCTCTCAGGAGAGGAGTGATTTCTCAGGTTAGTCACTTAATGGATTAGCAGTTCAAGTGCTAGCAACTCAAAGGTATGCATGTATTCGTTCTGAGACAAGGAAGGATTTTCCAAGCCTATCGGCAGATCATCAAAAAAAAAAAAAAAAACAAACCTAATAGAACCTTATCTATCTGAGGTAGGCAGAGGATATTATTCATTTATTAATTGCAGTGTAAAACAAAAAAATAATCAAGGAGGAAATAAACTCACTCTTGTCACAAAACATCAACAAAAGACCCACAACACTTTTCATGCATTTCAACAAATATAATTTTGCTCTAATCTCATACGTGTCATAAGGCACCATGCCGTAGTGCAAAGAAAGCTGGGCCTGAATCAAGAAATCTGGGTTCATTTTCTGGCTCTGTCACTTATTAACTGTGTAAAATGGTGAAACATTTAACTTCACTGAGCCTCATTCCTTGTCTAGAAAATCAGTGACTTATCAATAGGTAAGCATCATTTAGCACTTAGATTCAGTATTAAGCTCTAAATCAGTGATTAGACTAAAGTTTACATTTTATATGGTCTTTATAAATCTCTTAAGTCTTTAATAAATCCTAGATTTGGAAGTCAAATATATGTAACAGACAAGGAACTCTTCAGAAAATGTGTTAGTCGCTCAGTAGTGTCCGACTCTGTGATTCCCCTAGACTGTAGCCTACCAGGCTCCTTTGTCCATGGAATTATCCAGGCAAGAATACTGGAGTGGGTAGCCACTCCCTTCTCTAGAAGGAACCCTTGATCTAATGGTAAAGAACTAAATAGGTTTTTTTTTAAATCTATTTTGTCATGGCAATACACACATTCATAAATAGGACAATATTTGTGTGTCTTACCAGATACCCTGACCTTTTTGGCAAATGTCAGCATATAAAGACTCTGACATCACTCAAAGTATTCTTCAAAGAGAAGACAGAGGAACTTCTTCAATGTCCCAGAGTACTTTAGGAAGCTAAAACTCAGGGGTTGGATGTGATAATATGCTCAGAATATTCATCCCAAGGTCTCTATCAGATTTCAACTGCTTTTCATTCTACATAGGTAAGAGCTTTTCATTCTACATGGGTACCATTGCCTCTAACTCTACTTCCAGGATTCTCAAGCAACCCTCAGAATTTTTTTCAAATTACCATAATGCTCAAAATGCTAATTAATGCCACAACAGAGCATCAGAACTCCACTGCTTGCTATTCAGGCTCCTTTGGACCCAATCCTCTTCCAGTGAGTGTTACCCAGCCTAGGAAGCGGATATCTAGTCCCCTTGATTGGTGCTGGACTATCAAAGAACCATCTTCACTGAAGACAATTCATAATCTGACCAAAGGATAATTTCTGTCCTGACCATTGGCAACAAAGTTCACATTTTATTTTCGTAGCTTACTCTTGGGATTCTGGGCAAGTCCTACAATCTCTGTGTTAAATGCTATTGATAACGATGCTTCTTGAGTACATTTAGTAGCAGAGTTATGTATCTCCAAGTCTGGCAAAAATACTTCCACTCCATATTGTACACTAGTGTGGAAGGAAAAATCTATATTTTATTCTTTAAGTCACACATCCCTCTGAAAAATCAAAGAGAATCAATCGATCTATTCTTTCATTAGGAAAAATATATCCCTGAATAATCTTACTTACAAAAATGCCATGTATATTAAAGGGTTTCTCTGATGCTAGAAGGAGATAAGTAAACTCAAGTGAATGTTCTGGACCAGACTACAAATTCTTTCTGTATTTATTAGCTATAGGATTTTCGAAATGTTGAATCTGGGTTTCCTCATCAATAAAAACATAGGTAATGAAATCAGTCTCCTCACCTACATCTTCTAACAATGGTAAACATGAAATTTCTGAGTAGGAATGTATGTGAAAACAAGGTGCTTGTACACAGAACTCCATGCAACCACACATTGCAATCGATCCTTCATCCTAGCCCTTTAATGCTGTCATCAAGCAGGTACAATGCTCCCACCACCTCAGCTCACCAGCATTGCCAAGCCCTGTTTATAACTTAAGACTCTGGACTCTCAGAAACCACTGACTGGCTATGGACTCTGCTCCTACTGCTTTCTAGTTTTTGTCTGATTACTGATCTCTTCATACACATCCACTGAACTGAATATACTAGCTCTATCTTCACTCTCTGGAAATATTTTTATACTCTGGAGTTTTACCCCAACCAGAAGATACTTGGTCCTTCACTGGCATTAAATCCTGATCTGTACTTGAGTGCTTCTTAAAATCACTGTTGTCGGGCTCCACACTTGACATCTCTGCTCTACTCTATTGATGTGAATAGTTAGAAATCATAGTGCTAAGATCATTAGCCCTATTTTATTGGCAAATAGACTAGAAAATGCAAAGGCATAGTAAGTACCCTTAAGGTTTACATAGTGTACGGCAGAGTCAGTTAACAGAATAAGACCAAATTCACAGTGCAACATACATGATGCTCTGTGATGACTTTTTGTTCTGAGAGCCCAGTGATGAGATCCTCTTATAAAACAAACTCTTTCTTTTATGAAAATAAAGAAGAATGGATAATATATATATACATCTTGTTTAGACTTCCCCAATGGTGCAGATGGTAAAGCATCTCCCTACAGTGCAGGAGACCTGGGTTCGATCCCTGGGTCGGGAAAATCTCCTGTAGAAGGACATGGCAACCCACTCCAGTACTCTTGCCTGGAAAATCCCATGGATAGAGGAGCATGGTAGGCTACAGTCTATGGGGTCGCAAAGAGTCGGATACGACTGAGCGACTTCACTTTTCACTTTCTCATCTTATTTAAAGTACATATTTAAATTTTTATTTTTCAATATAACATTTCATTTTGAAATAATTTCACATTTAGAAAAAATTTCAAAAATAGTACAAAGTTCCCAGCTTCCTTGCATATTAACAAATATCAAATCCACAGCACAATGAGCAAAAGCAAGAAATTAACAGAAAACAACTGGCTTATATACAGACCTTACTGAAATTTCAACAATTGTCTCACTCAGGTCCTTTTCTTGGACCAGGAGCTGATATTTAGCTACCTTGTCTTCTTAGTCCCTTTTCATTTGGGACAGCTCCCATTTTTCTTTGTTTTGCATGACCCTGACACTTTTAAAGAGACCTGCTCAGTTATTTTGCAGTATGTCTGTTGGTTTATAATTGTCTGGTATTTCCTCATGACACAATTCATATTATGCATTTTGGGTAATACAATAACAAAAATGATTTGTTGTACCTTTCTCAGTGAGTCACACCAGTGGCACATGATGCTGGTTAGTCTCATTACTGGGGATATTTTGATCACTTGTTTTAGATGGTGTCTCGCAGGATATTCTGCTCTAAAGTTGCTACTGTCCCCTTTGTAAATAGCAATCATTCTGAGAAGATACATTAATATTTGGACACTATGCAAGTATGCTATTTATCATCAGACTTTCACCACTGATTTAGCATCCAGTCTGACTCTTGTCTGTGAAAATTATTAATGTGGTGTTTACCAAATAGTCATTTTCTATCTCCATCGCTTCTTCTACAGTTACTAACTGGTATTCTACTGTTATCAAAGAGCTTTCCTTTCTCTCCCATTTATTAGTTTTTTTCAACATTTTTATAGCATCATGGACTATATTGGGTATAACCCATTATTATCATATTTCCTTGCTCAAATATTCCAGATGTGGCCATTGTGAGTCACTTCAATTTGACTCCTATGTCCTTTCCACATGCTTTCATTCAAGTCATTCCCTACTTTCTTGAACCACAAGATGTTCCAGTTTCTCATCATATAATTTTCCTGTACTTGTCCTAAAATCATTCATTTTCAAGGGTTTCAGTGTCCTTTATTGGAAAATGATGCTTAGAAACCAAGATCTAGGTACTAGGAGTACTCATCAGTATTGAGGTATTATTGCTTTCACATCCTTCCAACAGAGATAGAGCATGTATAAATGAATACACACACAGACACACACACAGCTATTTCTTTATAACACACACCATGAGCAACTGATAACTCAGATTCCAATTCAGCATCACAGGGTTCATTCTAGCCTTCTTTTATGGTGAGAAAAATAGCCCTTATTATTCACAAGCTCCGGATATAACCAAGAGTTCAGAAATGTTAACTTTCAACCCTAATACTGAAAAACAGAATCATTAATCTGTACTGTGTGAAAAACAAATTTTCTTATAAGACTACAATAGTTATTTTTTTAATCTTAAAGTATAAAATCAAAACTCTGCTTGGCAAAGTTGCTCAAATTAACTCTTTTCCCCCTTTCCTCTTCACCGGTAATTCATATGAATACAATTTGCTACTTTTTTGGTTTTCATGTGAGGCTCCTGAATATCCAAGTTCATTTTAATTAATTACTTATTTTTGAGTACATGAAACTCAGAGCTATTTTTTAAAATAAAAAGATATTCAGATAAAGTGTCAGCCTCCTCTGTCACAATTTCTACCTTATTTTCATTCTATCAACACCCATTCACTGAGCCAACCTCTATAAGTAACAACCAATTTCAGGAGTCTCTGACTTATGTTTCTTATTTTCTCCAATTATCAGATATGTTTTCTTATTCCCCTTCAATTCTAGATATTATTTTTCTGTATTTTTTTCTCACTTAGTAGTATGGACTGAAAATGACTCTATCCATTTATTCTTTTCACAGCAGCGTGGTACCTCATTATGAGGCAATGCCATAGTGCAGTCAGGTATTCAACTACTCTATGTATGAACATTTAGATAACTTTTAATATTTTACATTTATAAACAATGCCACAACAACTAACTTGTCAGCCTCCTCTGTCACAATTTCTACCTTATTTTCATTCTATCAACACCCATTCACTGAGCCAACCTCTATAAGTAACAACCAATTTCAGGAGTCTCTGACTTATGTTTCTTATTTTCTCCAATTATCAGATATGTTTTCTTATTCCCCTTCAATTCTAGATATTATTTTTCTGTATTTTTTTCTCACTTAGTAGTATGGACTGAAAATGACTCTATCCATTTATTCTTTTCACAGCAGCGTGGTACCTCATTATGAGGCAATGCCATAGTGCAGTCAGGTATTCAACTACTCTATGTATGAACATTTAAATAACTTTTAATATTTTACATTTATAAACAATGCCACAACGACTAACTTTGAGCATGTGATTCTACATTGTTAAAGACATATCTGCAAGACAAATTCCTAATAATGAGACTGCTGGGTCGCAATGGTATATATATATATATGTAGATTTGTTAGCCACCATCTAATTCCTGTCCAAGAGACTTGTACTAATTTTCATTCCATTCAGCAATGTATGAGAATAAAATCTATGTTCTTAACTATTCCTCCAAATTATTTTAGCAGAGGTGCTGAGCAGCAGTTGAGTATTCATTTCTGCTTATCTCTTCTCTCTGACTACAGGTATCATCTAACTATGGTACTAACAATCAAAGAGAAAGTTTACATAAATGTAAAAGAAGAGAAAGAAGGAGGAGCTGGGAAATCACTCTTGGAAAAAAATAGTTTGCTTTGACCACAAGAGCTCAGAGTGGAAATACAGAGCATCATCCCTATAGAAGCTTAATAAACAAAGATTTTACAGTAGTTTTTTCCCATGGTCAAGATTAAGCCCTGCCCCCTTTATATCCACAAGACCAATAAGAATACAACAACAAGTGACAGGCACACTGTATTTGAATTACCTGCTAATATTTCTGTCTTGCATTAGATTTAAATTTTGAAGTAGAGACAATATATTGATCAACCTATTTATCTCAACTCCTTGCACAATATTTAACATGTAACCTTCCTGATAAAACTGTTAGAAGTTCATTAATATAAAAATAAACAAAGAAACAAAATAAAACAAACATTTTCCAAGTGCTCACTCTGTGTCAGACACCATCCTTAACGTTTTACATGTATTGTCTCATTATGTCCATGTAACAATCAGACAAGGTTGGTTTTATTGTTTCCAATTTATAGATGAAAAAACAAAGATTTGGAGAAGCTGTATAACTCGATAAAACTGATACATCATGGAAAGAAAACAGCTGGGATTTGCGTGGGATTTGAACTGAGGTCTGCCTCAGGCCAAAGCTCATTCGTCTGTCTGCAGGCATATTCAGTTAGGTCAGCTCTTTGTAAACCTATGGACTCTAGCCTGCCAGGCTCTTCTGTCCATGGAATTCTCCAAGCAAGAATACTGGAGTGGGTTGTCATGCCCTCCAGGGGATCTTTCTGACCCAGGATCGAGCCCACGTCTGTCTCTGCATTGGCAGGCGGGTTCTTTACCACTACTGTCACCTGGGAAGCCCTTTCTGGCAGTGCCCTGACTGGCACTTAGGAACAGGAACCTTCCTGATGCTCTACATTTCACATTTATGTAGGTAAGCTCTTACTGTGCCCTGTAAGGCCAGAGCTAGTTCTGGATTATGGATCTCAGGCCAGCGTGTCACTATTAAGAAGGGAAAGAAAGGAGGTACTTTAAATGGTTTCCGAACAGACTCTTAAAAAGCTTTTTGAGACTTTACCTTTTGGCAAACAAAGCTTTGGCCCCTCTGATACAGGCACACATTTATTACACCCTTGTGACTGTGGTTTATGTACAAGTATCCTATTAAAAGAGTTTTAAAAAAAGGAAAAAAAAAACTGAAATATGATTCCCTTTCCGACAGCAAAAGGAAAAACAAAAAGATGTTCTTTGCCCTCCTGTTCTAATCTGTGTTTGGAAGTCAAGCCTACAGTTCCCAGAACTCTATCACCAGCTTTTTACATTTCCATAAATCTGTCCAAGAATACAACACTGTTCACCTCCCCCAAAAATGTAATATAAACTGTAAAACACATGCACTTGATACCTGGATCCAATTTGCCCTCATTTTGTATATATGTAAAAATAAAGTGACGCTTTAAGTCTTTGAAACAACAATATCACATTATTTAGATAAGTACCACCAAATCATTATTGAAATTCTGATAGCATTTGCCTTACTGGTAAAAGAAAATTACCTGTAATGCATAGTTTAAATAATTACTTTTAAACAAAAGCTTCTTTTCTACGTTGCTTATTTATCTTTTGAGACCAACTCAGCAGGGCTATGTATTTTATTAAAATTGCCTTCAGACTGCTAATGGCAGGGCGTCTGTTAGCACAGGAAAAGTGATGGCAGTTTGACTCCTATTCCTAATATTGGGAGTTAGTCCAGACACTTAAGAGCCAGAACTCTGCTGTGCATTTGACTATGTTATCAACACTTTACTTGCTAATGATACTAGTGACAGCATTTCAATATGATGGGTCAGACTTAAATAGGAAAGCTCATAATTGTGCTTGCAGAACCAAAGAAACTCCCTCCTCCACACACAAAACAATCCCTTTTATCAGCAGATCAGCTGGTGTTAAGCTTCATGACTGGGAATTATTTGGTAAGCTTCTGTTCAATATTTTCTCTCCTTCACCACTTCCCACCTTGAATGGAGAGCCTCCATCAGCACCTGATATCTACCCGTTTAGCAAATGACAACTGAAAGCCTTCCTGTGGAGCAGCAGTGTGCCAACTACCCAGCAGAAGGTCACACTGATGACTTCCCTGTGGCTTTTATTTTCCCCAGGGAAATCCACAGCCAGGGCTGACTGCTTGCCAAATATGCTCAGTGCCACAACCAGCAGCGCTAAGAACCCCCCATCCTACTTGATGGGAAGCAGTAAGCAACTGTGCTGAACACCTGTGTCAGCTCCTGTTCCTGGGGACACCCCGGGCAAGCACTCATTCAGCATTCAGGGAGACAGCTCCCTGCTTCAAACTGGCACGCCTGGCCAAAAACTTCTCAGTAGTCATATGATAATAGCTGGGTTTGTCAGATCTCTGTAACATCAGCGTGTTTTAACTACTGTTAAGGAGGATGATTTAAATCATTCCTGAGTTAAGTATTTCACTATAAGCATCCAAAGGGAATCAGCACGATGAATGTATTTCCTATTGTTATAAATGTAAAAGTAACATTCTCCATCACTTCCCCCAACCAACTTGAGGAAGAACAGACATTGTCTAAGATCTGGATGGTGTGAGTCTACAGATGGAGAAGACTTCAATCAATCAGCATTTTTCCTATAACTTATGGAGAATGTATGCTAAATTGAGCCAGTGAAAATTCTAGTCAAGAATGGACAGAGTTAAAGTTAACATAATTAAAAGACTGACGTGTGCCACAGGTTAGGACTCATTAAGAATATATGAATGAATGAACCAACAAATTAAGGAACACCTAAACAATTTTCAATATATCAGGAAAGTTCCATAATGCAGAAATGATTATATTCTAGGGGGCCAGCTGACTGTGCACTTAGTGTTTATGATTTGCAGACCACTCAGGCAGGACTTGTGCAGAGATCCAAATTAAATGAAGAAATAAACCAAAGCCTACTTCAGAACCACGTAGTTTGTCAAGCAGCGAAACTACAAGTCAAACATCAGAGTTTTTGCATGCCGACCATTCCATTTGGTCTTCTCCAAAATTCCACATGGCGTTCAAGACTGTTGGTCTTTCATGCTATTTCCTCATTCTAAACTGTTCTTCTAAGGAGGCAACTTTTACTATTGTTTAATCTCATAGAGCTTCATCCTCAACTCCCCCTGCCTGGTTCCAGTATCTTCAACATATCAACACTGATATTTCAAAGGTAGTAATGATGACCCTGTAGGTGAGACAACAGAGACACAGAGGTATAGAATGGACTTTTGGCCTCTGAGGGAGAGGGAGAGGGTGGGATGATTTGGGAGAATGGCACTGAAACATGTATACTATCATATAAGAAATGAAGCACCAGTCTATGTTCAATACAGGATACAGGATGCTTGGGGCTGGTGTACGGGATGATCCGGGGAGATGGTGTGGGGTGGGAGGTGGGAGGGGGCTTCGGCATTGAGAGATCGTGTACATCTGTGGCTGATTCATGTCGATGTATGGCAAAACCAATACAGTATTGTAAAGTAGAATAAAGTATTAAAAAAAGACATTAATTAAAATTAATTTTGAATGAAAAACAAAACAAAACAATTCATGTGCTTCCCATCAATAAAAATACATAAATAAAGACAAAAATTATTTGGATTTCCTGTACCAGTGAATTGCAAAACTTTTATTCCAGTCACTCAAGGTTAAAATATATCCCTTATTGCGCCAGAAAATCTAGCTCTATTGATTCCATCTTAGGATTTCTGCTCCTATCTGTCCCTAGGTTTTACCATCTTGGTCTTGACTTTCTGGATCTCTTACTTAACAACTACAATAATGTCCCACCATCCCCTTTCAATCAACCTCATACTGCCACTATATTAGTTAATTAATCCAAGGCACAGACCTAATCACCACCCACATTCCCTTAAAAACCAAAAAAAAAAAAATGGCTCCCCAAGTCCTGTTGAACTAAATCTAATCACTACCATGAGATTCCAAGTCCTCTTTATAGACTTTGAATTGTAAAGTCTCTTTATGTTGTAAAGAGCCCACCATATCTTTACAGTCACCATCCCCTTTTTGTATATACTCTGTGCTGCATCCAAACAACCCAAGCTGAAAAAGACACTCAAGATACCAGGACCTTAATATGTATATATATATATATATATATACACACTAATATATTAATGTATATTAATGTATAATGTATACATACTCAATATATACTAATTAACTAACCCCTACCAGTATCTAACATCTCTGCTAGGAAAATCACATGCATCCTTAAAGATTCAGCTCAAATACTGTTTTGTCTATGAAACTTTATCTTTTCTATAAACCCTCATAGAATGCCAGGTTGCAGATCTTATGTAGCCTTTTTGACATTATGTCTCACACTATAATATTTGGTTTTGGATCTTCTAGCTAAATTCATTTAGCACGTGCTATGAGCAAAACACTTCGAAAGATATTTTGGGGATACACTGGAAACTAAGATTCATTCAGCAAAAAGCAAACGAGAAAAAAAGTTTAAGTGGAATGGAAAGTCATTCCAGCAATTGGATGAACTCAAGGGCCAAATGAGATAATGACTGATAATAACCACATGGCTATTATTGATGACTTTAGCAAAGATTGACATGAGAGAAGCAGAAAAGGATTGAGGAGCAAAAGGAAGAAAGAAAATGGAGACCATAAGTTAAAACTTTAAGGATGTATATTATATATTTATAAGAAAATAGATTTTATATGTTTATGAAAATAAAATACATGTATTACATAAATATTCTAATAGCTATATAATGAAAATCTAAGCTTATATCCCTACTTACAGTTTTAAAATACTTTTTTCATGCATTGACTCAGAATTCTAAGTCAGAATTCCAGTATTCTCGCCTGGAAAATCCCATGGACAGAGGACCCTGGTAGTCTACAGTCCATGAGGGTCACAAAGAGTTGGACACAACTGAGCAATTTCATTTTCTTTCTTTTCTTTCTCAGAAATCTGAAACATTTCTAGTAAACAGTCATTGGGCAGTTGGAAACTGCTGCTGTCAGACAGACAGGAGAAGGGAACCCTACCTCCTAAATTCCTTTCTTAACAATCATTTTGATTCTTTGGGGGCTTCCCTGGTGTCTCAGACGGTAAAGCGTCTGCCTGCAGTGCACGAGACCTAGGTTCAGTCCCTGGGCTGGGAAGATCCCCTGGAGAAGGAAATGGCAACCCACCCCAGTAATCTTGCCTGGAAAATTCCATGGAGCCTGGTGGACGACAGTCCATGGGGTTGCAAAGAGTTGGACACGACTGAGCGACTTCACTGTTCACTTTGATTCTTTGACATGATAGCAATGAGAATGTTAGAAACAATCTTTCTTTCCAAATATACCTTTTCTGAATTTTTCTGAAAATAAATATGAACAATTTCCTCTGTTATTTATAAGCATCCTTATTTTTCTCATTTATATAATATATATATATATATAATGGTCACATCTAACATGATTCCTAATTCAACCAAATTTGATTTATACACGGTGCATACTGGTTCAACAAATGTAATGGAACCGCAGATATAACAGAACCAATGCAACTCTCCTTATGGGAGAAGCAGTGCTGGTCACTTGGCAGGCAAACACAGGTTAAAGACCCTAAATCATCTGGCTGGTAAGTTTCAAAGCTGATTCCAGAATTCATGTCCTATATGTACTATGAAGGTTTTAATTTTTTTAACTATTCCACATTTTCTTCTTATAAATTGCCTTATGGGTCATGTGATCATTATGATAAATGATAACATAATTTTCAAAAATTCTCCCTTACAAGTGGAAGATAAAAATTCATGACTTTGATGGACTTATACAACCTAATTTCAGTTTAAATTAAAAATGACAAACAAATGGGAATTTCAACTATGCAAAGCAACTAACCAAAGTTACACAAACTTCTTTAGAAGATACAGAAACTTCTATTATATATCCTTGTCATTAATACAACTATTATGAAACAATAAGTTGTTATACAAAACTCAAGAACATGATCATAAATCAAAGGAACTTTACAAATTAAGGACACCAAACCAAAAAGTGATAGCTGTACTATTTAACATGAACTCCTTGAACACAGTCATCAGTCAAAACCTTAATCAGATAATGCTGCCCTAATCATTGTTAAAGTTTACTTTCATTCATAATTTGTATTCTGTATGAGGTGAGGTGAGGTGAGGTGAAGTCGCTCAGTCATGTCCGACTCTTTGCGACCCCGTGGACTGTAACCTACTATAGTAGGTAGGTTTCTCTGTCCATGGGATTCTCCGGGCAAGAATACTGGAGTGGATTGCCATTTCCTTCTCCAGGGGATCTTCCCAACCCAGGGATCGAACTTGGGTCTCCTGTGTTGAAGGCAGGCGCTTTAACCTCTGAGCCACCAGGGAAGCTTTTTTAATGTTTTACCCAACCTGTAAGTCCAAGTGATCCTTAAATCATGCAAGCCACATCATGCCTTTTTATTGGCTAAAGTCCCCTTAATGATCCACATCTCACTCAGAATAATAGTCAAGATCCTGCTGCGGTCTACCAGACCGTATATAATGAACATCACATCACGCTTTCTCATCTCTTACTTGTCCACTCTTCACTCTCCTCTGACTGTACTTGTCCACTCTTTACCCTCCTCTGACTCTCCAGATACCTTCTCAACGATCCTTCGACATCGTGCTCCTTATACTCGTTCTTCCCCATGATTCTAAGTCTTCACTCATATCTCTGAACACTTCCCCCTCTCCTGCTCCACTCTCCTTAGCAGAAAGGCTTTCCCCAGACATAGCATCGGATATAGTCTCCCATCATTCTGTATTTATTCTGCTTTATTTTTTCCTTAGTATGTATCCCTATTAACATACACATTAAAATTTTCATTTTAGGTTTTCCTTCACTAGAATGAAAGCTCTAGGAAGGAAGGAACTTCTGTTGTATGAATGAATGAATGATCATCTTTTCATTTTATCCAACTAAATAGGAAACTTCTCCAGAGACACAACAGAAAAAAAAAAAAAAAAAATCTTAATGTTCTTGAGTTCTTTGAAGATCAGGGCAAAGTGAAGTACAAGTATCAATAGCATTCCTTATCAAAATATATACTGGTGAAGATGACATAGGATGATGATAGTTTTTTATCTGCGTGTACAATGTTGGGTGCAGAACTGTTTGAGTTCCATAGCTGTAAACCACACAGTGCACTACATCTGCAGCATATCAAGAAACACAGATTTCTCTGCTACTAATATTTCATGTGACAGTGGGAGGCAATGTAGGTTTGTAGAACAGGTGAATTAGATTGAGGCTTTCTCTATCCCTCAAGACTATCAGGGATCTATGAGATATTTGTCTCTTCCTTCTTGATTTTTGCTTCCAAACATGCAAAACTCAAACAACAGCTATGTTCAATTTAAGGTCAATATATACATAACAGCCAGTATCCAAGAAAATTCACCACCATTGGTTTCAGTATGCTTCTTTCTCATGTTTAGTCCAGTGATAGTCACAGATTGAAAGTCAAGAGATGTTAACTAC
This sequence comes from Madoqua kirkii, assembly GCA_006408675.1. Lineage (NCBI taxonomy): Eukaryota > Metazoa > Chordata > Mammalia > Artiodactyla > Bovidae > Madoqua > Madoqua kirkii. Next base: position 32,579 of record SJYC01066367.1, on the reverse strand, counting down.
CAGAAAACTCTTATGAAAGTATAACCCAAAAGTGCTTCTCAACTCTTTAAGAATCACTGCAGACATACTTATAAACCCAATTTCTTGGGCATATCATTGTAAACACAGCTTTTTGAAGGACTCTTACCTAATTTAGCTAAGAGGTAAGATCTGAGTATATATGAAGCATCAAGATGCACTTGTAATTATCTTTCCTTTAAGCTGGAGGGTAGTATTCTCACAAGATACAGAATAAAAATCTGTCTAGTTCTTAATGCTAGAAAATGACTAAATCTCTGAAGCACCAAGCAGAAGAACTTTAAGCTTAGCTCCATTCTGAATAAACCATTTCACTTGAAGAGATGTGATCAGACTGAAGAACAAAGCCATTTATCTGTGTGATGAAACATGAAAAAAAAAAAAAAATACTGGTAGCTGCTCTCCAGGAGACCTGGGTGTGGAGACATTAAGTCAAACTCCAGGAAATCTGTGGAAGTGGTAACACTGGAGGGCTTGAAGAGAGGACCCCCAAGCTTCTATAAATAACTAAGCCATAGTAGCAAGACTTATCACCACTGATTAAGACAACCACAGGGAGGCTTCCCTGAAGCAAGAGATCAGTCATCACAAGTTGTCAGTCATTCACGGTGACTCTCAGGACCACAGGGACTGCAGAGACCAACATGGCTGTGCCCAGCTTACTGAGGAGTGTGTCTTACCCTAAACTTTCCTCATTAGATGACAAAAGCTCACAGTAGACCCTTGACTATTGAGATTGTTCCATCTACAGAGAAATTATTTAATTAACCTTCACTTTATATATGGTAGCCAACATTCAGTAGTTAAAATTAACATTAGTAAACAGACCCTAAGAATATTGTAAGCTGTTAGAGGTGTCCTTGCACCGAGAGAATACAGCAGAAAAGAAAGGAAACTTGACTTTCATGACCCAACTGTTCTCCCATTACAATTACGTAAGTAATGATATTTTATATGTTTTAACGTTTTGATTCTGATAGATAACAGAAATCAGCGTAACTCTGAAAGGTAAGAAAATTTCCTCTGTTCCTGAAAATCTCTTCAAATTATTTTTCACCTTCAAATTTTAAAAAGAGAAGGCCCAAGTGCTGGACCTATTATAGAAAGGCTCTAGTAGTTAGCTGCAACATGGAAGACCACACCAAGTAATCACAGATAAGAAAAAAACAAATGAAAAGAGATCAAGAATTTCAAAATTAATGATAAGAATGATCAGCAAATGATAATGCAATATCCTGACCTGCTGAGTCTCCAATCTCTCCCACTCCTGATGTCCTTGATATTATCTACTTCTTGCAATGCTGAGAAAAAGAAAAAAGAAAGAAATGTATTTAGTGACAAATCAAAATAATTTCAAAATACTCAGGTGAAAAAAAAATAAATGTTACAGGCGGAATTAAACAAGATTTCTACTACATAACTTTGGAAGAAATATTAAGTAATTTCACTGTGAAACTTTTTTCTAGACCAGATTTATCCTAAAAATGCAAAGTTGATTTGCATCTAAATATCAAATAATATAACACATTTAATACCATATTAATAAAAGATAAAACCATATGACCACTTCTATAGATGTAAAGTATTTGACAAATACCAACACCCTTTCATGAAATAAACATTCAAAAAGCTTCCCTGGTGGCTTAGATGGTAAGGAATCTGCCTGCAATGCAGGAGACCTGGCTTTGATCCCTGGGTTGGGGAGATCCCTTGGAGAAGGGGCTGGCTACCCACTCCAGCATTCTTGCCTGGAGAATTTCATGGAGAGAAGAGAATGGCAGGCTATAGTCCATGGGATCACAAAGAATTGGACATAGCTAAATGATTTGCCTTTTCACTCCTCAACCTAATACAGAGAATCTATGAAAACCTCAAAACTATCATGAAAGTGAAAGTGAATTCGCTCAGTCGTGTTCGACTCTTTGTGACCCCATGGAGTGTAGTCCACCAGGATCCTACGTCCATGGGGTTTTCCAAGCAAGAGTACTGAAGAGGGTAGTAAAAGACTGCTATCAGAAATAAGACAATAGTGCCCACTCACATCACTTCTATTCAAGATTAAAAGGGAGGCTACGTTCAGGTATAAAGTGCATTCAGGTTGAAAAGGAAAGAGTAAATTATCTCTATTTGTAGTCAATGTTATTTTTATCTAGGAAATCCTAAGCATTGATATTTTATTTTTTTTAAATGATTAAAAGTAATGAACATTATTAAAACTAATAAAAGGTTGCAGGATACTTGATCAATACATAAAAGTCAACTGGATTTGTATGTACTAGTAATAAACACTCCAAAAATACAATTAAGAAAGCATTTCCCTTACAACACATGAAAAAATAAAATGCTTAAGTATAAATTTAATAAGTGGAGGATTTGCATATTAAAAATTAAAACATTACTGAAAGAAATGAAAGACTATCTAAGAAAGATGAAAAGGCATCCCAGATTCATGGGTCAGAAAAGTCAATATTCTTAGCATGAAGTACTCTGCAAATTGATCAGCGCATCTAACACAATATCAAATTTTAGCTGGCCTTTTTGGCAAAAGCTGACAGACTGTCCTTAAAATTCATATGAAATGCAATCCCAGTACACCTACAACCATCCTATGAAAGAAGAAAAAGTTGGAGAACGCATCCTTCACAACTTCCAAACTAAAGCCAAAGCAACAGTAATCAAGACAGTGTGGTACTGGTATAAAGATGCAAATACGGATAAACGGCATAAAATTGAGAGTATAGGAACAAACCTTGACATTTACGGTCAATCAATTTTGACACACTTGCCCAGACAATTCATTGGCGGGCAGGGCAGGGGTAGAGAACAGTTACAGTATGGCAAAATATAAATAAATCTAGTCTTTGTTCCTGGTTCTTGACAGGCAGCTTTGAAAACCCTTGGAATTCCCTGAGTGATAGGTGTGACTTCGTTATGCTAGTGAAATGACTCAAGAGGATTCCCAGACCGCTTGAGGCTGGGGGAGGATATCAGAAAAAGCAAGCAAGTGATTCGAGGGCTGGAACACTGAAACATCTCCCACGCCCAACCCCTGACCTTCTCCCCTACATTGACTTCTAGGGGGAGGAGACTGAGAGCCTGGAGACTGAGTGTCACTAAGCCAACCACGTCTATAATTATGTCAATAAGAGCTCCAAACAACAATCTCAGAATATCCTTCCTGGTGAATAGAATGATGTTCAAGGAGGACGGCACACCTTGCCTCCACAAGACAGAGTCTCTTGCACCAAAACCCTTTTAGAAGTGCCCTCCATCTCTTCTGTTCATCTGAATCCCTTACAATAAAAGTCATCATAAGTAAGCACATTCATGGATTCTAAGAATCATTCTAGTGCATTACTGAGCCTGAAGAAAGGTCCTGGGAATTCCTAAGTCTATATCCAATTCACGCTGGGAAAAGTCTCCTTTGCCTGGGGACACCACTTGTAGCTGTCTTCTGAAGTAAGGGCAATCTACCTGGGGACCTTACCCATTAGCTTGTGAGATCTGGCGCTAACTCTAAACAGTTAGCATCAGATTGATTGGATGATGAACACATTGGAATATAATCATTTTTCCAACAAATGGTCCTAGAAAATTGGATATCTGTATTCAGAAGAATGGAATTAGATTCATACTTCAAAATCATATAAAAATTAACTCAAAATGAATCATATAAATAAATTTAAGAACTAAAAATCATAATGCTATTAGAAGAAAGCATAAATATTTGTAACCCCGAGTTTGGCAATGATTTTTAAAATATAACACCAACAGATAAACTAAATAACAAAAGAAAAAACTGATAAATTGAACTACATCAAAATACAAAATCTTTGTTTCAAAGCACACCATCAAGAAAGTGAATAGGGTTTTCCCAGCTTACAGAATGGGAGAAAATATTTACAAATCATAGATCTGATAAAGGACTTGTATACAAAATACAGAAAGAACTCTTACGACTCTATGTTAAAAAGTCAAACAAACCAATTAAAAAATAAGCAAAGAATCTGAATAAACATTTTACCAGAATAGATATAAAAATTGTCAATTAGAACATGAAAGATACTCAACATTAGGTAAATGCAAGGCAAAACCACAATGATATGCTATGTCACATCCACTGGGATGGTTATTTTTTTAAAAAGATAATAATAAGTACTGCTAAGGGTATAGAGAAATTGGAAAAAATACACATCACAGATAAGAATGTCAAATTCTTCAAGTGTTTTGCAAAATAGTTTGGCAGTTCCCAAAAGGTTATAGAGAGTTACCATATGAACCAGCAATTCCACTCTTATGTTCATACACAAGAGAAATGAAACATATGTCCATACAAAAACTTGTACTCAAATGTAATCCCACTTATAATAGCCAAAATGTGGCAACAGTCTAAGTGCCCATCAACTGATGAATGAGCAAACAAAATGTAATACATCCATACAGCGGCATATTATTCAGTCATATAAATAAATGAAGTATGTTACAACATGGATAATCTTTGAAAATATTATACCAAATGAAAGAATCCAGTAACAAAAGGCCACACATTGTATGATTTCATTTTTAGAAATGTCCAGAATAGGCAAATTTATAAAGACACTGAGCAGATTAGCAGTTCCTTAAGAGTCACAGGGAGAAGAGACTTGTGAAGTAATGGGGAGTAACTTTAATGAATATGTAACTTCTTTTTGTTAGATGAAAATGTTCTAAAGTTATATTGTGGTAATATTGAACTCCTTAAATTTACTGAAAAACACTGAATTGCACTCTTTTAAATGAGTGGATTGTATAGTATATAAATTATAAATCAAAAAAGGAAGTTTTAAAAATTTCATAGATAAAGCAAAGGCACATTAACACATTAATCCCACTTTTAAAAGGAAAATTACCCACATCTGTCATGAAAAGTCTATGTTAAAATGATACAAAAGATATTTAATATTTTGATGGGTTATTCTTTGACAGATAACATTAATAGCATGTCAAGATTAAATACCAATAAATAAATAAAAGGATAAATAAATAAATACCAATAAATAAAAGGAAAGTGTTCTACTTTTAAACTAGTCTTCAGAGATTAGTCTTTCAACAGCACTTTCAAGTGTGGCTACTGAAAGTTAAAAGTGGTCCAAATTTTTTGAAAAAATATTTGAATCATCTATACCAGCAATCTTATACATGTTCATTCCAGTGTGATAGTTGCTCAGTCATGTCTGGATCTTTGTGATCCCATGAACTGTAACCCCTTAGGCTTCTCTGTCCATGTAATTCTCCAGGCAAGGATGCTGGAATGGCTTAGTCATTCCCTTCTCCAGATGATCTTCCCAATCCAGGGGTCGAACCCAGGTCTCCCACATGGTAGGCAGATTCTCTACAGTCTGAGCCACCAGGGAAGCCCACACACGTTCATATGTAATTTCATTTCTGGAAAATACATACTGAGTAAAGAATTCCAAAAATAAAAAAAGGTATGCACAAATATATTCATCTAGAAATTATTAGCAGCATAAAAATAGAGTGAGTCAGAGTGGCTAACAATAGAGCACTGGTTAAATAAACTACAGATTATCTCCTTACTAATTCACTGAGGAAAAGAGGCTTAATAATTAGCAGAACCCAGATTCAAATACAAATTCCTTTGACTTCAGCATCCAAAAGTTTCTAAACACTAATTTTGTTCCAAAATATTAATGTTCTGAAAGATGAATTCTGGTTAATAGACCGAAGACCTGTAGTTTATATAACCAATGATACACACACAGGCTCACATACAAGACACAAAAACAACTCAAAAAAAAAAGGCCAAAATGTTACAATGTTAGTTTTAAAATAGAAAAGTTTCTTAGTTTCTTTTGCTAATTTACATTTTTTAAACACTTCTCCAATAAATTATATAACTTTCATAGTAACAAAAAGGTTACTACATAGAATATCAAAACTTTTATCAAAGTGTATCCTACTATTTAAGTGTGCAGATACAACAGCTTTGAAAAGGTTCTCAGTTGGCACCTAGTGCCTTTTTAATAACCCCATATTCCTCCCCAGAACACAGACATCCACTGGAGTACTCCATTCAGGTCTATTTTCTAAATATTAACCAAGACTTTAAAAAAATAACTAACTCATTTTTATTCACTAGACACTTTATCTGCACTGGCTCTTTACTTCACAACCACTCTATGCAATGTGCATTATGAGCACATAACAAATGAGGACACTGAGACTTATTTGCTTACAGTCACATGGTCAGCATGTGGCAGAGATAACAATGAGGTATCATCTCACATCTGCCAGAATGGCTATTATCAAAAAGTCTAAGAATAACAAATGTTGGAAAAGGTATGGAGAAAAGGGAACCCTTGGATACTGTTGGTGGGAATGTAAAATCGGTGCAACCACTATGGATACACTATGGAGGTGCTTCAACAAACTAAAAATAGAACCACCATATGATCAGGAATTCCACTCCTGGGTATATATCTGGGAAAAAAATGAAAAGACTAACTGGATAAGAGACACGCACCTCAGTGTTCACAGCAGCACTATTTAAAATAATTAAAACACAGAAGCAACCAAAATGCCCCAAAAGACGATTGGAATATTACTCAGCCATGTAATCTGCAGCAATGTGGATGGACATAGAAAATATTATACTTGGTGAGATAAGTCAGACAGAGAAAGACAAACACTGGTATCATTTGTATGTGGAATCTACAAAAATACAAATGAATATTCAAAATGAAAACAGATACAGAAAATAAACTTGTTGTTACCAAAGGGGAGAAGGTAGGGGGAGGAATAAATTAGGTGTATGTGATGGCATTACCGACTCAATGGACTTGAGTTTGTGAACTCCGGGAGTTGGTGATGGACAGGGAGGCCTGGAGTGCTGCAATTCATGGGGTCGCAAAAAGTTGAACACGACTGAGTGACTGAACTGAACTGAACTGATTAACAGACACAAACTACAATGTATAAAACAGATAAGCAACAAGGATATATTGTATAGCACAGGGAATTAAAGCCATTACCTTATAATAACCTATAACGGAATATAGTTTGCAAAATTACTGAATCACTATTTCTCTCTTTACACCTGAAATAATACAGTATTATAAGTAAACTATACTTCAACTAAAATTTCTCGGGGTACCATTGCCTTCTCCAAATAGACCACATAGACAACTTCAAAAGATACTTGTCCATGTATCAGTTCCCTATTGCCTTGTCAAGTGCTTGCCAATGTATCAAAGTAATTGTTACTAACATGGATGTGAGCTAGTCAGATTAAACTGGGAAAAGTACAAAAATTGGAGGCACTCTCTCACCACCGGTCACTATCCCTTCTTCCTTGTATTTGCTGCATGCATAGCACTCAGCATCTCTAAAACTGTTTTGTATTTGTTTTTGTTTTTTTTAATGACCTTGCCAATTTTCTTCATTGCTTTACCTTTTGTACCTAGAAGGTGAAGGTGAAGGTGAAGTCGCTCAGTCATGTCCGACTCTTTGTGACCCCATGGACTGTAACCGACTAGGCTTCTCCGTCCATGGGATTCTCCAGGCAAGAATACTGGAGTGGATTGCCATTTCCTTCTCCAGGGAATCTTCCTGACCCAGGGATCGAACCTGGGTCTCCCACATTGGAGGCAGACGCTTTAACCTCTGAGCCACCAGGTACTTAGAACAGTGCCTGATTTAAACTGGAGTTCAAGAAATACTTAGAAGATGAATAAATAAATGTACTTAGAAACAGATGCAAATTTCTCTCTTTCCTAAGCTATATGTCTCTTGCCAAATCAAATAGACTCTCATTTTTTAGTTTTTTACTTTAATTATGCTTGATGGCACCAGTACATGTGAAATCTTTAGTTTCCCCAGCCAGGAATCAGACCTGTGCCTCATGCATTGGAAACTCAGATTATCAACCACTGGACCACTAGAGAAGTCCCCGACATCTCAACTTTTAAATGTCCACTTCTTTAATGCAATACTGCTCAAGGTTGTTATGAGTTTAAGTTCATTCATTCAAAAACTATTTATTGAGCACCTATTACATGCCAAACATTATTCTAAGCAATGTCATAGTAGCACAGAACAAAACAGACAAGAATCGCTTATGCAGCTCATAGTCTGGTGAGGGAAGATAGACAAGAATGTAACATAAAATATTGGATTCTGACAAGTACTCTGGAGACAGACAGCTGTGGGTAGGAATCTGAGAGGAGGATTCAAAGTTTTAAGCAGAGTAACTGAGAAAGAGGACATTTGAATACAGAGGTGAGGGAGTGAGAGGTACATATCAGAAAAGGAACGTTCAGTCAACAGGAAAAGCATGCTGGCATGATTGCATTTTCAGAGTGGTTACAGTGTCATAAGTGATGAATGAGTATTAAGAAATGAGGTCAGATAAGTGAGGCAGGGGAAAGGACAGACTGTGTCAGGCCTATATGCCATTGGAAAGATACTAGCTTTTATTCTTAGAAAAAAATAGTCTTTGGAGCGGTTTGAAAAGAAGTAGGATATTCTATGGCTAAAGTTTTTAATGGGCTCAGTATCTCTCAGTAGAGTTGCTACTGGCATTTTGGGTGGCCAGCTTCCCTCTGTCCTGACCTCAAGCACACAGCATGTCATTTAGCATCTCAGCTCACCGAGTTCAGCTCACCTATTGCTAGTAGTAATCCCCAGAAATTCTGACAACTAAAAATGACCCCACTTATTTCCAAAGCTCTCTTAAGAATAGACCATGGTAGTGGAGAGTCTGTTTTAATATTCCAGGCAATATTTTATGTCAATTTGAGCTAAAATGACAGTGGTAAATAAGAATACGTATTTTTTTAGAGATAGGATTTGCAAACGAATTGGATATGGGTGTGAGTTCTGTTCTTCACTGAAATTATGAAGACATTGTAGATAGAATCGATCTGGTGAAGAAAGCAGGCATTCAGTCAAGAAAAGCAAAAAATTGCTATGTAAAAGCAGATATGTCTATATTTTATGCAAAGAATTTTGTGAAATGAAATAATGAGCAGTCCTGAACTGTTTTACATTTTATCAAGTGTGTTTTATGAAGGAATAGCGTTAACAGAAATAAACATTAGATAAATAAATGAATAAATGGTTACTAATTAATAGTACTCTATTAACTAAACAATTTGATTAAATCAAGAAAACTGGTTTTTGTGGGTTTTTTTTTTTAATATATAGCCCAAAGGAATGAATTTAATTGTGGGATTTAGAACAATAAATGGTGTGTGAGTCGGCAGGCTTTTAATGCTGTTAAAATCCCACCAGGCCCACACTGCTTGGAGTAGATGCCCTACAGTGAGATTAGACACTGCCTTGGGAAAACAGTGAGTGCCACAACTCTCCTGTACCCCATATGGACTATGAACCACCAATTCCAACCTATGGAGTCAACTAGTCAATACATGCAACCTTTACTACACTCATGGGCCATTTAAAGATTTCAGAGAAAAGCTGTGTTCAAACATTGTTCAGCTCCTCTTTACTGGTAGAGTTGAGCCATTCTTCCATAGACAGAACAAATGATCTGAATCAACACAATAACTGATAGATGCAAACATACAATTTAGAGTTGCTGGGAGGAAGTGTCCAACTGCATCACCACTAGAACCTCATCCCTAGGAGTAGCATCCTGCTTGCTTGCCAGCTAGAAAAGCAGCATTTTGAACAGCAATGTTCATCGCATAAATCTGAAGATTCTTTCTAAATGTGTTAAATCACCAAACCCATATAGTCAGAACAATTTTATTCTCTTTGGATTTATACCACACTTATGAACATTCTGCTTCAATATTTTCTATCAATATTCCCTGTGATTTGTTACAGGGGAGATATTTGTATTCCAACAGAAGTCTCTATACACACAGGTACAAATGCATGCTTCCTTCAGAACACAGCATCATTTTCCAGCCTATTGTTAGACACTCTCTTATTCCCAGGAACATCAGTGGAGGGGAATTGAATGTAATTCTTCAGTCAAGTTCCATCTCCAATCACCAGTTAGCTAAAGAAGTCAGAAGGTTCATACAAAGGTGGCTGCTTGAACTAAAGGGGGAAGGAACATGATAAATAAGTACTGGTGGCAGACAGCTGCCCTACAGGATTCACATTGTTGTTTGAGGGGAAGGACACAGTGTGTCATAATGAATTACCATTAATTTGAGCCAGCAGTACTGTTAGATTGAGCCCAGCAACCCAGGATGACAAACAGTGCCTGCAAGATCATCTAATGAGGGGACAAGACTGCTCCAGTAGTGCCGCTTCACTCAATTAGTGGACAAGGCTTTTAATGCCGCTCTGCACAACTAAAGCAATTTTGATTACTTAGAGCTAAGTCTCCATTTAGAATGTTTTGGAAGCTGAAACAGGGTTTCTTCCTTTTTTTTTCCCTAATATAATTTAGCTTGAGAGTATTTGAATGGTAATAAGCTATTTGAAAGCCAATCACATTATTTCTTATTTTTCCTTAAGTAATATTGAAATATATTTTTTAAAAGTTCAAATGATAGAATTTACTCTAGTAAATGAAATGTAAATAAGATAGCAAATGATTAAGGATATGCAGAGGGTGTTTGTGTGTGTGGTGTGTGTGCATGTGTGTGTGTGCGTGTGTGTGTGCAGCACTATGTGTGTCTGTGCCAGAATTACAGTTGGTGAATTTCATTTCATCAGCCAACATTATCAGGAGGGTTGCATATTTATTCTATATATCCACATTTTTTAAAAATTCCAGATCTTGCCTTCTTTGGCTGAGAGCACTTATATTTCAGATCTTTTGATATGGGGAACTGACTTTTCACTTCATTATTTTTTTCACTATGTCACTGCATGATGAAAAGCACTGATAAGTACAATGGTATGACTTTCTTTAATAATGTGATCATTGACTTATAACTAAAACCTTACCCTCCCAGAGTTTCCTTAGGCTTCCTAAATTCCTTTCATTCTCATTAGAAACATACAGGGTGCTCACTCTATACATCATTCTATTATCTTCCAGCTTTTTATCCACTGTGTGTATTTAATCCACTGTCTGCTTATACTGTGTGAAATTCTATGAAATTTTACCTTTATAAACAGAAAGTCATTAGATTTTTAAAAAATGACTCAAGTCCTTAATGAATTATGCAAGACACACAGTAGGTACTCATAAAATTTTATTACACTGAACATAAATACTACAGATAAAGAAAGTGAACCTCAGATTTTTCATACAGAACCCTCTTCCTTTGCTTCCCTCAGATGAGGAATAACATCAGGATCAAGAGTTGATAAGGGGAAACTATAGCTATACCTACTCATTGCCAAAATCAAAGCGAGGGTGAGGAATTTTTTAAAAATCCATTGCCTAAAAAAGGCCCAATAAAAACCAATTTTAAAATGATACACATCTTCATATCTTTGTTTACAAAATAGCCCACATGAACACGTAGAATCAGAATCATCCAGGGCAGATGCTAGCAAATTTTTAAAACTTTCTTCAATACTTTGAACCACTGGAAAACCAACTGGTTGAATAAATAAGAAAAAATCAGATATTTTTTCTTCTTCCTTTCCATAGGCATATTTAATTTTCTCAAAATAATTTTAATAATTTCTACTTTATTGACTCCTAAAGGATTAACTTGTGAAGCACGTTGCACTCCTAGGGAGCTACTCATGTATTAGTAGAAAATGGTATATTACTAGCATTGTTTGTGCTGTAAGTACAAATTAAAAGAAAAAACAATATCACTCAGGAATCAAGTAATACTTTCAATAATGTGTTACACTGTCAATGGTCTGGCAAAATATATGCACTGATTCTGTACCTGACCTTGTCCCAGAGTACATGATATGAAATCACATCACTGATTCAAATTATTGCCAAGGTTGATAAAACTACTGTTGCTTAGTCACTGAGTCTGTCCAATTCTTTGCAGCATAATGGACTGCAGCATGCCAGGCTCCTCTGTCCTCCACTCTTACAAAGTTTACTGAAATTCATGTCCGTTGAGTCGGTGATGCATTCTAAGCGTCTCATCCTCTGCCAAACTCTTCTCCTTTTGCCTTCAATATTTTCTAGCATTAAGATCTTTTCCTATGAGTTGGCTCTTCGCATCAGATGGAAAAATTAATGTTTCCTAAGGCCCACTTGACTACACACTCCAGGATGTCTAGCTCTAGGTGAGTGACCACACCATTGTGGTTATCCAGGTCATTAAGACCTTTTTGTTACAGTTCTTCTGTGTATTCTTGCCACTTAATCTGTTTCTGTCCTTACCACTTCTGTCCTTTATCATGCCTGTCCTTTCAAGAAATGTTCCCTTGATATCTCCAATTTTCTTGAAGAGATCTCTAGTATATCCCATTCTACTGTTCCCCTGTATTTCTTTTCATTCTTCATTTAAGAAGGTCGTCTTATCTCTACTTGTTATTCTACGGAACTCTGCATTCAGTTGGGTATATTTCTCCCTCTCTCCCTTGCTTTGGGCTTCTCTTCTTTCCTTAGTTATTTGTAAAGCCTCCTCAGGTAATCAGTCATTTTGCCTTTTTGCATTTCTTTCTCTTTGGGGGTGATTTTGGTCACTACCTCCTGTACAATGTTATGAAATTCTGTCCATAATTCTTCAGTCACTCTGTCTACCAGACCTAATCTGTTGAATCAATTCATCATCTTCATTGTATAATCATAAGGGATTTGATATAGGTCATATCTGAATGGCCTACTGGTTTTCCCTACTTTCTTCAATTCAAGCCTGAATAAGGAACTCATGATCTGAGCCACAGTCAGATCTCACTTTTTCTGACTCTTGTTTTTACTGACTATATAGAGCTTCTCCATACTCAGCTGCAAAGAACATAATCACATTTTCACTTATTCTCCTCTCTTGACAAAAGGAGTAATATGAGAGAGGGAACATGTATCCATATCAGTTGTAGAAATTAAAGATAAATAAAATGTGAAGATTAAATAGGAAAGTAGCAATAATATTTATAATTCAGTAGGTATGAGTCTCTTAAGTGCATCCCCCTTCACTTTCCCTTTGTCCTCTAGTAGAGTAATGGTCCAAAGTGTCGTCAACAATGATCACCATTCAGTTTTCCATCAATGTTAGTAACTAATATCATACATATTTTTCCATCCTTGTTGATTAAATTTTATTTCTTAAATATATATTATATTTGCATAGCGAAAACTATATATACAGGTAATTCCCGTGTGTGAGTGTGTGTGTGTGAGCACACTCAGTCATGTCCGACTCTATGCAGCCCCATGGACTGTAGCCCACTGGGTTCCTCTGTCCATGGGATTTTCCAGGCAAGAATACTGGAATGGGTTGCCATTTCCTCCTCCCGGGGACCTTCCTGACCAACGATCTTCAGGACCTGGGGATTGAACCAGCGTCTTCTGAGTCGCCTGTAATGGCAGGCATTTCTTTACCACTAGCGCCACCTGGGAAGATCTTGGGAGACTTATTTCCATCTCTATCACTTCTATTTATTCCCTCCAACACATTATATACAATTATTTTCATTAATTCTGACTTATTCTTCCTGTATTTCTTTTTGTAAAAATAAGCTAATATATGTATTTATTCTTATCTGCCCTTCTTTATAATGTAAAAAATAGCATATTGTCTCCCATCTTTGAAGTTTCAAAAAAATTTTATCTAAATGTATTCTAGAAATGTCTCCATGTTCATGCATAGAAACCTTCCACCTTATTTTTTAGGATTGTATGCTACTTGTATGGACATTCTTTAATTTATTCAACAGGTCTTTTATGAATGGGGATTTAGGTATTTCCAATATTTGGAATTGCAAATAATGTTACAATTAATAAACTGAAATAATCTTGTTAACTCCTCATGTAATTTTTGAGAAACCACAGGTGGGTCAGGAGATTGCCTTGATCTACTTGAGCTGGTGTCAACTGATATCACATTTCTGGCATGGGAGAGGAGTACAGTTAGGAAGCCTGAATTAACTTTGATGCTTTTACTGGAGTTCAAATTTATTCCTAGTCTTGAATATAGATATTCATGAGTAAAACAACCATGAAATAGTTTTGATTTATATGAAGGGACAGAAAATGAATTTTAGAACTTTTCTAAATTTTTCTCTGTTTCACAAGACTTTCTTGATATGCTAAAGTAATCTAACCCACTAGAAATCCTAAAAACATAAGACCCAGAAACCATTCTCTTTTGTACAAACATCTAGGTAACAAGGAGCAACTCTTAACTTTCCTTACATTTAGAACCTTAGGAGCTTCCCTTTGTCCTCTAGTAGAGTAATGGTCCAAAGTGTCGTCAACAATGATCACCATTCAGTTTTCCATCAATGTTAGTAACTAATATCATACATATTTTTCCATCCTTGTTGATTAAATTTTATTTCTTAAATATATATTATATTTGCATAGCGAAAACTATATATACAGGTAATTCCCGTGTGTGAGTGTGTGTGTGTGAGCACACTCAGTCATGTCCGACTCTATGCAGCCCCATGGACTGTAGCCCACTGGGTTCCTCTGTCCATGGGATTTTCCAGGCAAGAATACTGGAATGGGTTGCAAAGAAAGTAGTCTTTGAATGAATGAATAATGAATGAGTGAATGAGTTATTGCATCTACTGGACCCAACAAAAAAGTCTGACATTAAAGCTTGGAAACAATCTCAAGGAAATATAAGCCTGAGTTATTGTTCTGAAGGCAGGCATATGTGTTTAGCAATAGTTTTGTTCCACTCTTTCAAAAATAAGGCAGCCTATAAATAATGCTGGAGAAGGCAATGGCACCCCACTCCAGGACTCTTGCCTAGAAAATCCCATGGATAGAGGAGCCTGGTGGGCTGCAGTCCATAGGGTCGCTGAGGGTCAGACACGACTGAGCGACTTCACTTTCACTTTTCACTTTCATGCATTGGAGAAGGAAATGGCAACCCACTCCAGTGTTCTTGCCTGGAGAATCCCAGGGATGGGGGAGCCTGGTGGGCTGCCGTCTATGGGGTCGCACAGAGTCGGGCACAACTGAAGTGACTTAGCAGCAGCAGTGTAAATACTGCTCAGGCGTCTTTGCTGCAGCCCTGATGTAATGGATGGACATGAATCTCAGTTTGTGGCTTGAGGTCACAATGGTCACATTCCCCGCTGTTGTTGCAACCATTAAAGGAATGAGGACTAATGGCTTTGAGGAAGAGTAGGGAATGAGGACTAATGGCTTTGAGGAAGAGTAGAAGTTAGACAGTAAGTCCAGAGAAAACTTCCAGCAGCTAGAAGATGTACTCACCAAATGCCTTCGAGGCATCACACACTTGCTGGAGGAACCAAAGATTCCTCAGAGGAGAAGAGGAAGAAGAGAAGAAAAAAAGAATGGTTGTGTTAGTGTTTGCCAAAAAAAAAAAAAAAAGTCTCAGAAATCCCCGAGAGAACACAGAGGATGGTAAAATGTACCTTTCCTAAGACTGCCCCTGATTTTACCCTTTGAGTAGAATGAAGTGAAGTGAAAGCCGCTTGCTGCTGCTGCTGCTGCTGCTAAGTCGCTTCAGTCGTGTCCGACTCTGTGCGACCCCATAGACGGCAGCTCACCAGGCTCCCCGTCCTGGGATTCTCCAGGCAAGAACACTGGAGTGGGTTGTCATTTCCTTCTCTAATGCATCAAAGTGAAAAGTGAAAGTGAAGTCGCTCAGTTGTGTCCAACCCTCAGCGACTTAGCCGTGTCCAACTCTGCAACACCATGGACTGTAGCCTGCCAGGCTCTTCTGTCCAATGAATTTTCCAGGCAAGAATACTGGAGTGGGAATCCATTTCCTTCTCCAGGGGATCTTCCCAACCCAGGTATCGAACCCAGGTCTCCTGCACTGCAAGCAGACTGTTTACCATCTGAACCCAGGAAAGCCCGGGGTAGAATGGAGTAGAATGAAGCACAGCTAACGTTCAGAGGAAAGCTCAGGGATTTTAATAAAGGTGATGAACTAGGTTAAATCTTTTGCAACAAGATTTGATTTTTAATACCGGATTTTGTTATTCACTTGCATCCTTTTTAATTCAAGTATCTGACTCCCCTGTCTTCCTTTAGGGAGAAAAAAACCTGGGGTGTCAATGGCTCCTTAAGCAGCAAGATCATGGCTAATATAAGCATTTTGTTATATCATCATCTCATTATCACATGCAGGGCATTAATCGAAGCACCTCATTTAAGGTGGGAAAGAATTTGCTAAGGGAAGATGATTCAGCACTGTCTCTTCCGATAAGCACTGTCATCTCCAGTTTCTTTTAGGAATAGGTGCAGATGTAACTAATAATAAAGTGTGAACATTTATTAAGTTTATTCATCAATAAGGTAACATTTTTCAAGGGTTCTAAAGTCACCATCTCATCTGTTTTTCTCTGGAACTGCCCTGTCACATCGTGATATGTACATACACTGAATTTATTTCTTTTTTAAAAGGCATCCCAGAGAGACGAGATGTGGATGGGTGTGAAGAACGGATCTGGGGAACCAAATGGGTGCAGATGCCTCATTGACAAAGGGAAAAGGCATATGGCTTCCTTCCTTCCCAGTGTACCCAGGGCTCAGAGAGCGCTCTAGATTTCCCTGTGATAAGTGTCTGCTTGCGAGCGCCACTGGGAAGATATTTTGTATGCCACAGAAAACCAAGATGTTTGCATTCCCACCAATCCAGGGATAAGGCATTTTCCTCATACAGACACAAAACATACAGTATATGAATGTTTAATGGAGGCTAAAACTGGGAGAGGAACAGAAAACAAGAACAGAGCAGGTTAAAAAAATATCTGGTTTCTCTCTATCAAAATACTAATTAAAATTCATGTTCATGGGGATGATTATACATATGTTTTTGAACTAAAAGTCTAACCTGGCACTATTTTTTGGCCTTATTTTTGTGACAACATTTTTGTCCATATGGCATGAAGTGAATCATTTTACATCTTTTTTTAAGCTCTATGTGTTTTTCTTGTTGTCTATTCCCTCTTCTCCCACCACACACACACTGGCAGCCGCTACCAAGTTGCCAAATGCCAACTCAACCCTGCAAGCTGGCTGCGTAGAGCTATATAGTACTGGCATTTTCCTTTCTTTGCAGAAATATTCTCTCTCTTTCCCTCTCTCTCTCTCTCACACACACACACCACCAAAGCACCCTGAATATTTCTCCTTCATTTTCATACAGATCCATGGTTTCTCAGATTCTGCGCAGCTCCAGTGTGTGTGCACTTGCTGCTGGTCTGTGTGGTGGCCTCCCCCAGTTTACTCAGTACCTCTGGCCTGCCTTCTCTATGGCACTGTGACAATTAGTGGTTCACTTAAGAACTGCTAAAAATTAATGGTTAATCAAGCCCATGTAATTAATTCAGTCACAGCAAAGTGCAAAAACCAGTGTTGTCCAGTTGTCCCCTTTTCTTGCTCTCTTTTAATCATCGTAATCCAGGCTCCCGCTTTCTCAGACAGAAGAATACTTCTTCTCTGCACCCCAGGCATGCTGCCTGACCAGTCAGGTCCCGGATGGCACACGGTTGCTGATGTGTTGCCTCCACAAGTAGCAGGCGCTGCTTGAGTTTTGTGTGGAAGGGCAGCAACTCTACCTAACAAATGTAACTTTAACAACAGTAAAACAACCTAATAGCTTAGCATGCCAGGGGGCTAATGTGGCGGGCCATTTACTGCTGCACTAAATAGCCCCGGCTTGATTCTCAGTGCCAAGTGTCGAACTGAGAATTGCAAGGCAGGAGTACCTCCTAATTCATTAGATAAAGGGGGTCATTGCTCATAGGGCCCAGGAAACTGTAGAAGGGTAAGAAATTGAACAAGGCATTCTTCCTTTCAAGCGCCATCAAAACCTGGGCTCCCTTGATCCTCAGAGTCACTGAAACATGACGGCTCTGTTCCTGGCATGCATATGCCAACTTCTAACTTTGGGCAATTGAGCTTTATTTGGCGATGTTCATCTGGAAAGAGGCTAAAAGGGGGAGGGCTCCTAATACTACAGCTATTGTTTATTCTTTGTAAATCACTTTGACACCCTTGAAACAAAAGCAACAATACAAGAACAAAGTATGATTTAGCCTTGGCTGTAAAATGAGCCACTACTAAGCTGTCCTAACCAGCTGTCTACCTCCTGTGCCCTGGAAAATTCGCTGTGGACAGTTGTGACCTGGCTAATAGGCTGGGCAGGAAAAAGACCACTAACAATAAAAGAGAGACTCAAATTCTTGTTAGCATTGCTACATCTCATAATATTGTTTGTCTTTTATTCCATTTAAAAAAAATTTTCTTCCAGGTAGTTACAGAGTTCTAAATTCAAACTGCCCTGAATAGTCAAGGGAAGGTTATGTGGACAAAAATTCACTGATCTTGTTGTCATGAATAGAAAAGAAAAATCATCAAAAATTTCCAATGAGATCTCTAAAATGGGACATCTTTATTTCCTGAACATTAGCCCTAAAACAACTGATTTCTCTAATTCCTGCCATCACTCAGATTGGCCTTGAATTACCTCCCAATAGGCCTCCCACGTGCTTCTAGATGAGACTGTGTAATGGGGATCTGTTAATTAACTAGAAGCAAAGTTGCGCGGTGGGGATCAAACACTGGATACGTCCTAAAACTCCCACAGAGAAGATGAAATGCAGCGCAAACTTTAAAGACTTCCCGTCATTAGCTGAGACCTTGCTGCTCCTGGCCTAGACCCCTCCTGTTTCAGAGAACAATGAGGACAATGATGGCAGAAATGAAATAGAGTGGCCAGGAACAAAGGAACTAGCTATTTACCCGTAAAAAAAGAAAGGGCTGGGGGGCGGGGGTGGGGAGAAGAAGGGAGAACTTTCTTTTCCTGTGGTTCCTGTCTACTTTTAATTAATTTATGACTGCCAGGGAAATGCACAGAGAGCACACCCAAACGAGCACAGTGTTAATATCTATAACATCTCCTGTTTACTTCCAGGAAAAAACATGCAATGGGCTGGGCAGAGAGAGAAATTGAGGAAGAGGAGACAGGACAGGGGGCACCGAATTAAAAAGGACAAATTGCTGGACTGAACTTTCACTATGATCAGGGTTCAATCTAGAAATTGATAAAAACAAAAGAAAACAAAGCGAGACCATCTCAGAAGTAATAAATCCACCTAGATCAGCTCCGGATCTCAGGAAAAGACAGGAACCTCACACAGAGGCTAAATTTCACCATTTTTAGAGGTCTCCTAGTAATGTCCATAGACATATACATACATATCATATCAACAAAAAGCACAGATGATATCAGCCAAAACACACATGATATTGACCTGCTGGAGTTTTTGTTGTTGTTTCTTGGCAAGATGTAAACAGAAAAATCAAAAATCAAGAGAACTATCAAGCACTACTGAAGGACCTTGTGCTAATTTTGCATTATTTATTTTTGAAGAATTCATATCAGGAGTTTTTCCATGTATCTAACCTGCAAGGCTTCCATAGGATTAAGAGAGCAAACAACAACAATAAGGTGCACAGAGATGACGCCCTGGTTCTCTCTGCCTCATGCAGAAGCCCCTGCTC
This sequence comes from Madoqua kirkii, assembly GCA_006408675.1. NCBI lineage: Eukaryota > Metazoa > Chordata > Mammalia > Artiodactyla > Bovidae > Madoqua > Madoqua kirkii. Next base: position 13,000 of record SJYC01066367.1, on the reverse strand, counting down.
TGAGGTGGACCAACGGGATGAATAGGGAGCCTGATGTGCTGCAGTCCATGGGGTCGCAAAGAGTCAGACACGACTGAGTGACTGAACTGAACTGAACTGCATGAAGGGAGCCATTATTTCAAGAGGCTGAAGGTTCTCCTCCCTTTCTTCAAATTTCATTTGAAAATAGTCACAGTAGAATTATTTTCTTTTGAAAGGTCAGTGACAAGGCTTACTTCTCTGTTTCCAAGCCCCATGCTTAGAACAATCAGTAGAAACTCAGTACATGGATGAAACAAGAAAATCCCCAGGATTATGTTTTGTGACTACTTCCCTTACTTCTCATTTATTTAATATGAAGGGTTTAGACTTAATAAGCTCAATCACAAACACAACTCTTGGGAAAAAAATTCTTAAGCACATAGTTCACCCAACTGAAATTACTATGTAATCAAAAAGGAGTGTAGGTTAGAGGTTTACCATTAGCTGCCTGTACATTCTAACCAGCATTAAAAACAAACAAAAAGACTCAAACTTGAGTGACATACACATTGTCGATGACTGAGTCTTATCTAGCATCCCCACACATGAACCCTCAAAGAGTAAAGGATACTCCAGTATGTTTCATGAACGATGACCACACCAGCAACCCATGATAATACGGCAGAGCAGCATGACAGAACAGGAAGGAAAGGGCTCAGCTCAGTTCAGTTCAGCCACTCAGTCGTGTCCGGCTAGAACTATATTAATGACATGTAAAAACTAACTGCATGTCTTAGGAAACATTATTTACTCTCCTCGGTCTCAGTTTCCATGAGGATAATGTCTCCTGATTACTCCATAGAGTTGTCCTAAGTGTCCATAATGATAAAACGTATTTCAAACATTTAAAAAACCTTCAGTTCATTTTCACTTTGACACCCTCACTATTTCTAGACTAGTGCTGGGTCCAAAACAGGAAGTATTTAGGACCTAGAAATCTATAACAGGATTACCAATTCCTTTTAGATTTCATAATTCTCTTCAAACTTTTTTAACAAGTTTAGAGAATCAATCTATGAACAATGATTTTCTGTAATTTATCTTAGTTAACTTCATCTTGTGTTCATTCATTTTTTCATGATTTTTTTTCTCTTGATCAATTTATTATGATATCCTGTAAGCAAGATTATACTGGTGCTTGTTTTTTTTTTTTTTCAAAAATGCCCATGATTCCCCTAATTTCCACGTCATTCAACAATTAGCATATTTCTATTTATTCAACATTCAATTTATGCAATATTCTCTAAAACACTTAATATCTTTGGCTAATCTTTTTGCCCGTATGACAGTTTGGGGAGAATTCTAGAAATTTCCTTTACATTTAATAAGAATACTATAGGTGGTATTAAAAAAAAAATAACAACACTAAGACTGGACCACACACGATGGCTGTTGATGTTTAAGAGCAATTTCTTAATACAAAGAGAAATATTCTAGTGCTTAACACCTTCAAAATTCAAGTAAAAAAAACCATAAAATAAATATATTCCTAAAAGATGGAGGAATCCTGATCATTAAGATTTTCATTGCTAGGGGACTTCCCTGGTGGCCCAGTGGTTAGACTTTACCTGTCAATGCAAGGAGGATGGGCTTGATGTCTTATCAGGGAGCTAACCTCCCATATACCTCTTAGCCAAAAAAGAAAAAAAAACATAAAACAGAAGCAATATTATAAAAAACTCAATAAAGACTTTAAAATACTAAAAGAAAAAAAGAAAAAAAGCACACAAAAAAACCATTATAACTGTTAGAGCAGCACTTAGAACAAAAAGGCAGGCTCTCAGAAGGATGATAAGAGTGACCCTCTTGATTTAATTAAGCATTCTATTGGATAGCAATATAATCTGATCCCCTGGAGAAGGGAATGGCTATCCACTCCACTACTCTTTCCTGGAGAATCCCATGGACAGAGAAGCCTGGTGGGCTACAGTCCATGGGGTTGCAAAGAGTCAGACCTGGCTGAGCGCCCTACACTCTTAAGAAGTAGCTGGATACTACTTTCTGGTGTTCTGTCTGACATATGCTGCATTAATAATTTTAAAGCACTTTCCAGTATTTAGAAATTAAGAGAATCCATATTTCTGATACCTTTCAAAAACTTGGAAGATCTGGCAAAGGTATTCCCACCCTCTCACATGGCATCAATCTATTGGCATTACATGGAAGCTGCCCATGTGGCCGGGACACGTATCCAGGCCTCACCAGCTCTGTCTGGCTCCTGTAGTCAGCTGAATTTTTGAGACGCAAGATTTTAGAGTAGACTTCAGGGTATTGAAGAAGAAAAATATTCAAAACCTCTTTCTCAGAACTTATTGGGTTGGCCAAAAGGTTCTTTTGAGTTTTTCTGTAATGTCTTATGGAGAAACCCAAATGAACTTTTTAGCCATCTCAATAGATTTTATGGTTGTTCTTCTTATGCCAAGCATTATTATAAAAGAGAAAAATGTAAAAGCCAACAGAAAAATACAAGCTAATAGTTACATAAAAGAAATGAGCAATTGAACAATGTTTAAAGTAAATGCAAAGAAAACACAATAAGGATACAAAACTTTTATGTAGTTGCTGTTTAGTCACTAACTTGGGTCCAACTCATCTGTGATGACATGGACTGTAGCCTGCCAGACTCCTGTGCTCCTGGAGTTCTCCAGGCAAGAATACTAAAGTGGGTTGGCATTTCCTTGTCCTGGGGGTCTTTACAACCCAGGGACTGAACCTGCATCTCCTGTACTGGCAGGAAGATTCTTTACCACTGAACCACCTGGGAAGCCTATAAAGCTTTTATTGAACATACTAATATGCATATTACAATGAAAAAACATGAGATACACAAAGAAATTATAACCAAAAATAAAAGTAACAAAATAGGAAAAAATTATATATAATTATGAAAACAACAAAAATATAAAGAAAAATTAGTAGCCCACCAGACTCCTCTGTCCATGGGGATTCTCCAGGCAAGAATACTGGAGTGGGTTGCCATGTCCTCCTCCAGGGGAATCTTCCCAACCCAGGGATCTAACCCAGGCCTCCTGAATTGCAGGTGCATTTTTTACTGTCTGAGCTACCAATGAAGCCCATGAATATTGGAGTGGGTAGCCTATCCCTTTTCCAGGGGATCTTCCAGACCAAGGAATTGAACCAGGGTCTCCTGCACTGCAGGCAGATTCTTTACAGCTGAGCTACCAGATAAGCCCTTCATATACCAAAAGCATACCATAAAACAATAGATTAACACCATAAACTAAAATACACTAAGCAAATGCAGATACAAATTACAGAACTAGAGGATCAAAGAATAAGAGTGAAAATGTAGCCAAGTGAAAATAATATACTTAAGTTGGCAATGTAGGATCCAAAGTCTACCATTGTATTACATAAGCAGACTTTACTCTGAGGTAACTGGACAGGGAGCCAGTCCTCCACAACCTTTGTTTTCTTGGAGGGACTATCTGCTTGGTAAGGTTTGAGAGTTCTCAGAATTTGAAACATTCAAAATATGAAAGCAATAGCACGAACTGTCAACTATGCTATTTGATCCTACTTGGATGCTATGTAACCAGCACAAGGAAGGCCTATATGCATATTTGGCATTAAATAACCAGATAGATTTTTAAAATAGATCCCTAGAAAGAACAAGCTGGAGACTATAAGCAATCTTTTCCAATATGTTCAATTATGAACAGATCAAAGAACTGGAGCTTGTGTCGTGATTTTTATGTAGGAAAATACACTCAGTAGAATAAAGGAAAGGTACAGCTTGCTGTTCAAAGAATCAGGAACAATCTTTAAGGAAATTTTCTTTGTTTCACAGGCTCTTTACCCGTATCCAGTTTTGGCTGTCCAAATCTAAACATGGAATCCCAGGCCAACTTCCTCATGCTTCCTATTGTTCCAGGGCTGTTTCCAGCCATCTCTCTTGTAATGTGTGCTCACAAAACTAGGGATAATTTTAGTATCAGTTTAAAGGGTCATTTCAGAGGACTTGTAATATTTGACTGCATAATTAGGCAGGCAAATATTTCATGAATAGTGATATTTGAAGTTTTATTTTTCTAGTGGCACAGGAATATAAAGGTTTCTTTGTACTTGAAATTCTCAAATCACTGACATTTATCACATAAACAATATCAATTTTTTTAGCAGTCAGTAGAATATAGAACTTTCTAAAATATATCACATATATACCTGTCATCTAAAGGCAGAGAGCTAAAGATAAACTTTGATGACTTAGAGTTATAATAAGAAATATCACAATCATACTTTGAAGGGCTATCAAGGTTTATACGTTTGTTAAATGCTATATCAGTGGTTTTCAACAAGAGTAGATTTTGTGCCCCCATCCCAGCCTTTGGCACTGTCTGGAGACAATTTTGTTTTCACAATTGTGGGGGATTTGGAGGGGGAGGAGTTGCTACTGGCATCTAGTGGATAGAAGCCAAGATTGCTGCTAAACATACTAAAATGAACAGAACATCTCCTCCTTCAAATACACTACATCATAACCCCCGGAAAGAATTAACCAGTTCAAAATGTCAACAGTGTGGAGGATGCAAGTCCTGTACTCCACTAAATGGGATCAATCTAGTCTGACTGCAGGACTTGCATCGAATTTTTGTTTTATTTGTTTAGCTTTGTCTCCTCCCCTGCACCCGCTCACTCTATGACACCTATGGAGTGACCCTTCATCTTTCTGCTTTGCTACATTATTCTGCTGTGGACCTGGAAAATCTTTTTTCAAGCTTATTACAACCATGTAAACTATGGGGGAAAAAAAAGGCTTTAGAACTATCATACGAGTACAGCTTAGTAGCACAGAGACATAGGCTAATTAAATTATTTTCAATTTTCTAAGCTTAATTTTGGCTTACATTTATTATAATTACTAGAAATCACCAGACTTCAAATATGTATTGCTGCAGTTTATTCAAAACTAAGAATCAATAAACAAAAAACACATAAAATAAAATAACAGAATGACTGTATTAATCTGTATACTACTAATACAGGATTGAACATATCTTGGAAAAAAGCTGATCTAAAATATGCCTTTTGCCCTTAGTTACAGAATTATCGTAGCCAAATGAACCTCATAAACAAGACCTGGGGGAGGAAGGGCAGAATGTTTACCTTTTTAAGAGTAGCCTTTATTGTATGTGATTATTTTTTATGTATTTAATTTTAACATGAGATTTAGGTTGATACTTCAAAATGCTAATGATATAATTTTCATCTAAGTTTCCACAGTTAGTCAAATTTAGCTATTTAAGGTAGTCAAGAGTAAAAACTAATTTTTTTTACTTACATACAAGATATATATAAGGTAACTTATACACAAGGCTTCCTTTAGTTAGTCAAAAATTATGAAACTGTAATAGATGACTTAGCATCACCCATCCTGGGCAATAGAAAAGATTAACTGTATCACATGATAGGATTTGTACCATTCTGCTTTTACTCTGTTCATCTGTATACCTAGTGCTAAGGAGCACTGCTTGGTCTTCGAACCCCAAACATTAGTCAGTCAGACTACACATGAAATTAATTAACTTAATGAGAAAAGAGTTATCAACTGTAAATGTGAGAAGGCTCTGAAGATAAAATTTAGAAATTCCACAGGAAGAAATTTAAAATTCCAGATTATAGCAGGCCATCCAGAGGAAACTGGACCAGGAGCACAGCGATCTGAAACCTGATGCACTGCAGCTGCCCCCGCCTCAGGAAGTCTGCCTGATTTACATACACAGGGCTATTTGGTTATCATTTCCTTATCTTCTAATTAGAAGGATCTGAAAAGCAGCCCTGGAAACCAGAGGAGAAACACACGCAAGAGGCAGAGTTGGACAAGTTTGCAAAGCACTTGATTGGCAATAAAAGACATTTATCAGACACCATTTCTTCTTTGAAAGTTTTCAGCCTCTAACCATAAGGACACTAGCCTGCATTTTTGCCATTATTCAGAGTGCTACAAGAGCATTGAAGCAGGTGAAAGCAATAAACACATTGGGGCGTTCAGTGAAAGGTCAACCTCTGCCAAAAAAATAAGTCAGTATCTATGAATACAACCCCCCAGATAGATGTGGAATGCTCAGTGAGTCCAGAAGCTTAGAATAGGGTATCAGGTGGGAAAAGTAACAAGGAACTTTGTCAAAGTCTCTTGAACATTAGAGCTGCAAATACCTTTTGCAAATGAAACGGTTGCCAATATATTGTTTCTTTTCTTTAGAAACTGGTGAATAACTTCACAGTATATCTCCTGGTGGTTTATGTATATCCTGAATGAAGTACGTTATTGGGTCTGAATAAATGTTTTCATTTCAGGCATCCATTGGAAGTCAGGGCAGCTGAATCACTTCACTGGTTTGAGCAGGGTGGTACTGGGATGGGTTGGAGTTACAGAGGTGTCCATTAACTCTTCCTGAGGCACAGTTCACCAGAGCTACACTGGATCTTGTCTAGCCAAGACTTGGGGCATTATGATGCTCCAATATACCACAATTTAAAAATGTAAGCTAACTAGGTTACTTGATGTGGAACCAAATGAACCTCAGTTTATTAACTGAACTTTAATTGGTCAATACCAAAGTTATTAATAAAGCAAGTTTAATTCATGTATATAGAATACTGCATACTAACAAGAAACATTCTAACAATTAGAAGTCCAACTTTATTTTGTAATAGCCTTCCAACTAACTTAAAATTTGAATAACTCTAAGCCGATAGACCTTCTTTAAAGTTGCTTTTAATAAGTAAAGCAACAATCAATAAAAAATTATTAAATATTTCAAATAAACAAGCTGTACTTTTCAAAACAGGAATAAGCTATTTAAAACTCATTTACTATTTCATATGTAAAAATTTTGTTTGCACAGCTACCCTACAAGGTCATTCTGGAGTATCTTTGTCCAGTACTTCCAATATCCTCCATAGCATCAAGTGCAAATGATGATCACCTTGTAAGTTATATCATTAAAGTGAAATTATACATTTTAAGTAAATTTAAAAATTTTGACATTCAGAGTGGAACGATGACCAGAATGGATCAAGTCAGTCCACCCTAATTTGAATTTAGGATAACAAATATAGCAGCTATATATTTTTTTCATGCAAAGTATGGAATATTTCCACATGTTTAAATGAAGAACGATGGCCTCTTTTCTCTTACTTTCTTTTCCCTCTTTACAGCCCCTCTCCCACTGTCACAACCACCTCTAATGGAACAGTATTGCCATATATTTATGCATTCTGTACCACTGTGACAGTGGCAACTTTTGAGACTATGAAGGAAAATGATAGGGTAGGGGAAATGGAAAGGCCAACACAGTCTCTAGGCATCCCTGATCCTTCCTCTTCACCACCCGGAGAGGACCCTGCTGGGCCACAACAACTAAGAAGCAACTCCATGGCCGTGATGCTGGCAACTTCAGCTGAAGAGGAACAAATCTCCCAGTAATCCAAGGTACAAAAACTACAAGTCGAAACTGCCCATTCCCTTTTTGGTAAACTCCTTCCAGAATGACAAAAGAGATTCAGTATAATTGCTAATGCACCCAAACAGAAAGGTTTGGGAAAACATAAAGTTAGTGGAAGAATGGATTACAGATGAGGACACTTTAAGAGTGAAAGAGGGGACCTCCCTGGTGGTCCAGGAAGACTTCACCTTCTAATAGGGCAGCGGGTGTGGGTTCCACCCCTGGTCAGGGCACTAAGATCCCACATGCCTCAAGGCCAAAGAAAAAAATATCATGAAAAAATAATAGAAGCAAGATGGTAACAAATTAAATAAAGACTTTAAAAATGGGATGAATGGATAAAAAAGCTGTGGTACATATACACAATGGAGTATTACTCAGCCCTCAAAAAGAATAAGTTTGACGCAGTTCTAATGAGATGGATGAAACTGCAGCCGATTATACAGAGTGAAGTAAGCCAGAAAGAAAAATACCAATACAGTATACTGACACATATATATGGAATTTAGAAGACAGTATTGATGACCCCGAAAGTGAGACAATATAAGAGACACAGAGGTATAGAACAGACTTTTGGCTTCAGAGGGAGAGGGAGAGGGTGGGAAGATCTGGGAGAAGGACAACGAAACATGTATACAATCATATGGGAGGTGAAGCACCAGTCTATGTTCAATACAGGATACAGGATGCTTGGGGCCGGTGTATGGGATGAACCGGGGGGATGGGCAGGGAAGGGCGGTGGGAGGGGGCTTTAACATGGGGAGATCGTCTACACCTGTGGCTGATTCATGTCAATGTATGGCAGAACCAATACAGTACTGTGAAATGGAATAAAGCATTAAACAAACAAACAAAAAAAAATGGTCCACACCAAAAAAAAATTATTATTTTTTTTACTAAAATAGTACATCCTTTCCCGCCATGATGGATAGTACAGAGGCAGAGGGAGGCAGGGAGGAAGAGACGAAAAACTGGGGAAGGGAAGAGGAAGCAAGGAATAAAAACTGTCCTACAGGGAGTTAAATCCTGTGCTAAGCACTTTGCAAAAGACAGTCTTAGTGCCCTGAGGTGACATGTTATCCTGAATGAAGCCCAGTGCTTGGCCTCTCAATTTCTAATTGCTTTTCTGTCCTCTTAGATCCTACATATTTTACACTGTCCAAATCCTGAACTTAGCCTTGGACATAATAGAATCCTAATTCCCATTTGCACATGCCATCCTGAAGTGTACTCTAAAGCAGGACTTCTACTCATCTCTAACATCTGATGAGAGAATAAAAAGGCTTAATCACATATAAACTGCTTTTCCTGGATATTGTTTTATTTCCCAGTTGTTCCTCAACCTGTGAACCACAGGAGCTAACAAAGGTTTGACAAATGAAGAGATGTGCCTTTTATTTATAAGCATCTGTTTTTATATTAACTACAATAGAACTACCAAATTTTGGTCAGGGTGAGAGATAAAGGTAACAACCTTCAGAATCTCAACATTATAATTATTTAATATTGCATTACAACTGCTCTTCAGAAGAGGTTTTGAGTGGAATAAATATGGAAAGTGAATTACTGCACTCCACTAAAAGGGAGCATCCCTCTAAATAACTCAGAGTAACTGCAGTCATTGATTAAACTATTTATAAATGCTTGGAGTATAGCTGCTATGGCAGGAGCTCATTTAAACAAAAAAGAAGACACAGTTTTCAAATTCTATACTACATTTTCTTAAAAACGGTAAGGGATAAAGCAGCAGCTAATGCCACAAAGATATCAAATTTTATCTTCGGCAAAAGATTTAAGGTTTCACATTGTTGCCCCAAACTGCATATCTACTTTTCTTTTGTCCAGACTTAATCTTGGCCTAGTGTGCCTCATTTTTATAGGACTTCTGAAACTCGAAATCGCCAGCATGGGGAGAGCCCATTAAAGGCAGAGGCAGAGGTGTCTCCTATAAGCACAACATGTGACTGGGTAATATTGTCCGGATTAGCAGCTTTACAACCTAACTAAGCCCTGGAGCTACAATTATCTGGTTGCATTAAACTGAAATCACCTGAAAAACTTCACACCAGACAAACGCTCGGAAATGTCTAATCTAACACTCAGAAGAGAAATGGCTAAAGACTGGAAAACAAAGTTTTCTACTGGGAAAAGTCTTATCTCAGAGCCCGAAGATGGTTCAGAATGTCTGAAGACAGCCCTACAATTTATTTTTATGCCATTTAAATTTTTTTTTAAAAAAAGGAGATTTAACCTGCCCATTCCCTTTCAAGCCAATGTCCCAAGTATATACGCTTGATGAGGGTATAGAAGGCATAAGAAATAAAGCTGTATTGCCACAGAGGGAATACGCAGCTCCAGATAAGAGGCCTTATGCTAATTTTAGCAAAATGTATGTATCTTTTTATACACATAAAGTTATGGCACTATATAAAGAGATCCTTAAATGTAACATAGCCCGAAATCCTATTTACTGCCTGACTATTCATTTTAAAAAATAAAAACCCCAAGTAGTGGCTATTCGTATTAACCTGTCTCAAAAAATCATTTTAGTTTATCTAAGGTGTTTTCTTTTTCTTTAATTTGTAAGATATAGCCAAATTTCAAGTTTAAAATTAAAATTCTGATTTTAGTAGGAGGTCAATGGTAATTCAATGGCAGACCATTAACACCTTACTCACCACTGTTTGCTTCTTGCTCTTCATTTGTCAATACTGAAAATTTACTTCGTCAAGTTGCAACAAATTCTAAAAACTACATCTCTCCAAAAAACAATCAGTTCTCTGTACACAAACGCAATGTATGGTGATTTGGCTACACTGTGTCTTGAAGTCAAATGCCAACACTTTCGGTGATAAAATTAAACCCTTATACACATGCAAGTATTCAACTTCTTTATTTTACACATTACTGTTTCATTGGCCAAATTCCTATTTAGATTAGCTTTTCTTTCCCTCCCCCAATAAAATCAGTATAAAAGCAAACTTCACTTTCTATCCCAAACTAGTGTCTAACTATATATCTCAAGACTGGTTACACTGAAAGCTAAATTTCACCCCAGATCACTTATTCTTTGGTGGCAAACAGAGGAAATTCACATGTAAAATACTGTGATTCCCCTAAGTGGCTGTTACTATTAAATAACATCTATGGTAACGGGGTTGCTTTTCACATGGTCATTCTGTTTGTCCAGAAAAATTAATAGGCAATGCATATTTTTAACTTGAGATACTTATCACTATTGATTTTTCTTAATGGCATGATTTAAAAACAATATATAACTCAAGTATTCACTGAAAATAGATTATTAATCCTCTTTGACATGCAGAGTTTCACTTAAGCATAATGGTTTACGTGTGTTACCATGAAACAGAAATACTGATTAGATGAACTTTGAATCCCTTCCTTCAGTTTTAACAAATCTTTAACAGTAGAGAATGCCCAAGCACACCGGACATTACTGCAAAGAATGTAAGGTTCATTATCAAGATTTCCCTTAGTTATAATTAAGCCATATTATTTTGCAATTAAAAAATAAAGTATAATACCAGAATATATCAATACATCTAAAACAACAAGATATTTTCTTACTAGTTCAATAAACATAGCTTTGGGCTAAAATAATTTCAGTATAGATACTCATATTTTAAATACAGGAGGGACTTAGCTTGATTTGAAAACTCTCCTTGTCCCTATTTTATGCTTTAAAATAATTACAGTGAAAATTTAAAACTTCAAATACTTTTCACATTAAGAACAAAATTTAGGAGAACCGAAAACAAACTCCCACTCTTACTGTCCATGACTTCGGTAGGAAAGCCTCTTAAATCAGAACTAAGGTTCACATCCTGAGCTTATCTAAAATGAAGCTCAGTGACAAATAAAAGCCATATTCTACTTTAACTACTGTTGTATAAGGTATGCTCCATGGAACAAAGCTTCATTTCTAGTTTGCAGCATTCAGATGACCAGAGAGGCCCCTGCAGAAGACATGGGGAAATTTACTTCACTTTCAGTCTCTACAGAATATTCAGGCTCATTAGGCTGCCACTCAAAAACCGTGTAGCTAAAATCTACAACTTGCAGGTCTGGCAAACAGCAAAGTTACATTTGCAGGATATCAGTGTTCTGGATTTCCCTTCAATTTATATTTCTAAAATATAGCAAATATTGGATGATTCACAAAAACCAACCAGTTGCTAAAAATCTCTGGCTGTATTAAAGCCACTAAAAAGAAAATAAGCTTTCTTACTGTAGAGAGTTTTAATTTGGTAATGAACTTTGGGACACTTAGGAAAAGTAATATTAAGAAGACCAGAAGGTTTTGGTTAAAAACCTGTGAATCATCTCTGTAAACCAAAATAATTTATTATTGTCAAAACTACAATCTTTTCTCTGGGCCTGTCAGCTGTTCATCAAAAGTCATCTTGTCTATTTTGTAAACTTAGGGGGAGAAACTCAAAGGTCTGCACAGAGAAAGGCGTGTCATAAAGATGGGAAGAGTATTAGTAAAATTTGAAAACCTTAAACTGAACTAATTGATTTGGAGCTAGATACTGGTTAGAAGCTATTTTCTGATATAGAAATGGAGGAAAATGTTTAACCTGGCTATGGCTATAAATACTGCATCTCTTCTAAATTAAATCAATGTTCTTGATGAAACTAATTTCTTGCCTGAAAAGTATTAAAATAATTTCACTACAAAAAAGGTTTTGCTACAGTTCTGCACATTGTTCCACTGAAGCAAATGGTTCAATGTATATGTGATGATAGGTAAACTGTTTCTACCAAAAAAATGAGGGCATTTTGTAAACACTATATGAAATAGATAACATGAAAGGCCCATTTTCAACTTTCTATACCAACCTGATCTTTATTCACATTGAAGTGTATAAATATAGCTTGTTTCCTCTTCTTAAACCATCCTATTCTATTCTAAACATGTATATACAGTAAAAAAAAAACAGTAAAAAAATTAAAACTGCAATGAAATATCACTTTTCTATCCAACTGATAAAATTTTAAAAGACCAGACACAGTGCTAATAGCTGGGAGGGAAACAAATCCTCATATATAGTTCGTGAGAGTATAAAGTTGTACTCTTTCTGAGGGCAATTTGGCAGCATGTGTGAAAATTCTAAATGTATATGAGTTTAAACTCACTAATTCTTACTTCTAGTAATTTATCCTATCAAAATAATCACCTAAGTGTGCTAAGATACATGAATAAAAATATTCATTTGTAACATAATTTGCTAAAGGAAATAATGGAAAACAACTCATGTCAATCAACACAAAATTAAGATTATGATACCATTTTAAGGGGGGAGCTATCTTTATATACAGTAATAGGATATAAAACACACTATTAAAGTGGTTATTTCTGGAAAAAATGCAATTGTGGAGACTTTTGTTTTCTCGTTTGTAACCCCATTATTTTGAAGATTAGTTTTACAAGTTTTTCTTTTATAATCAGAAAGAAAGCAACAAAAATTTAAAAATACATGTATAGC
>SJYC01066366.1:0-15535 GCA_006408675.1 Madoqua kirkii | reverse complement strand
CTCTTTTCATGTAACCAATCCATGTATTACTCCTTATGTATTGTTTGCATATAATAGTTAAACAAAATCATTCTAAAAACCCTAACACTTCATAGAATAATAATATTAATGATTTAACTAACCACTTAACACAAGAAAACAAGATTTTGCATGATGCATATAGGTAGCTATTATATAATTTTAAGGTACAAACATATTATGTTTATAACTGTATCTACTGAAAATCCTTTAACATAACACCAGAGTAAGGTCCCAGCATTATTTAATAACAATTTATACACTGAACTATACTTGGAACTTCCACCTGACCAGTAATATTCCTAATTTTGAAGTAGCCAAAACTACCTCATGTTTTTCTTTTCCATTTATGGTCTGTTACTAATTTGCAAACCAATCAAAATGACCATCCAACAATGTTGCATGCATGTGTGTACAGTCATTTCTGTCATGTGTTGTGAAGATTTCAATTCTAAGTTGGAATAAAGGTTGATGGCTTTATACCAACCACTGTTACCCGTATTTGGAGGCAGAAACAGAGAAAGAAGAAAGCTCTCCCACGCTGCTTGCTGTATTGTACTTCCCTAATCTCGAGTCTATGAGTTTGCATATAATTTAGAATAGATCTGGGTGGAAAGTGCAGGGGTGCTCTGTTACAGCCTAAATAAAAGATGACTTCCCAGGGGCTGATTTGAGACAAGCAGATAGTAATGGAGTCTAGAGATACATACGGAGCCAATGGAGGCAGCTTTGTACTCTGCTGGCTTCCTCTGCCTTTAGTGACAGAAAGAAGAAAATATCCATTTTAGACTTCTTTTTTTGTCTTAACCTATGAAAAATTCAACATTCTATTTAACCAAAAGAGAAAATGGATTCAATGAAGCATTATATATGTATCATCAAGTATTTTGTGTTTATTAGTTCATCCACTAAGCACTAATATCAGTGTCTAGCATTGAGTGACCCTCCCCCACTCCAGTACTCTTGCCTGGAAAATCCCATGGACGAAGGAGCCTGGTGGGCTGCAGTCCATGGGGTTGCTAAGAGTCGGGCACGACTGAGCGACTTCCCTTTCACTTTTCACTTTCATGCATTGGAGAAGGAAACGGCAACCCACTTCAGTATTCTTGCCTTGAGAATCCCAGGGACAGAGGAGCCTAATGGGCTGCTGTCAATGGGATCACACAGAGTTGGACATGACTGAAGCGAGTCAGCAGCAGCAGCATTGAGTGAACATTTCAGATGTGAGTCAAGTTCAGCCTTTGGCCATGACATCTATGCCTTCAACATTATGTAGTTGGTATGCATATACATTAAAAATTTTGGTTTTAATCTTGTTGAATCTTACATTTTAATAATATTTCTCATAAAATGTCTACTTAGGTATCACATTATGTTGACTGTTAAAAATTGCTTATTTAATTTTTTTGAATATTGTTTTTCCTGTTGATTTTCTCAAATTATTTATAAATACTGAGTATTCAACAAGACTGTTAGAAGTACAATATTTTATAGTGATCATATCAGTCACTGTCAGTCATATAAAACTTCAATATTTCAAACAAAAAAAAAACAGCTCAAGGAAATTAAAATAATAATTCCACATCAATGATTATCACCCTAGTATCATACCACCTGAGTGAAACTGCAAGAGACTAAGAGCCAGGAATACATTCTCATGTTATCAACTTTCTTTTTTTAATTCCAAAAATTTGGCTCTTTTTGCCTCAGTTCCACCATATTATAAACACTGAATGTTGGCAGCTAATCAAGTAATGATTGGAAAGTGCTTAAAGCTTAAATATTCTTGGAAGAGAAGTAGTGTACAGGTGCAAAGTAAAAGATATTTTTTAAATGTTTCCCACAAATTGAGAAAAAAAAATTCTTCTTGGGCCATGTTTACAAAAGAATAAAGTATTAAAACACCACTATAATTGTAAGGAAATGAGCTTGCCTGGGGTGGATTCACCTCATTTATTTATTATCACACACCCCTAAATATTCCCAAAAAGTTTTGAGATAGCTTATAATGAAATACAAAGTAAAAAGACTATAGGTAAAAGAGAAAAGATTTATGAAACAGTCATGTCAAAACACGAGAAGTTCTAGCAACCGGGAATAAAAAATTACAAGATTCCTACCAATCATTTTCAAAATAGAAATATAATGGCATATAAAAAGAACATTAAAAATAATAAAAAGTATGTCTATTCCTCAAGAAAAGAGAAATGTATCAGCTATCAACAAGAGTGATTTACTCTTGGAGATGCCACAGAAGGAGCAGTCATTTGTACAATGTGTGTGTATATATATATATATACATACACATTCTGCCAAACCCTGTGCTGGGAGGGAGAGACAGAGGGAGAAAGAAAGGCTTGGTCTCTGCTTGGAACTCAAAGCTCCAAGGAAGGGAGAAGGACATTAACTCACCAACCACAAAAGATGAGTAGGTGGTAATTCCAGAGCAAGACCTTCCTTTCAGAAAGGAAGGTAATATGAGGATGGATAGTAAGGAAACCATAGCTAGACTCAGACTTAAAGAAGTCTCCTTGAAGCACTTAGGCTTGAAATAAAATCTGTTTGATGACTGTGAGTTCACTCAGAACAAAGGGAGGGTGGTTTAAACGCATGAGAGAGACAGGGACAGAGACAAATAAATAGACAAATAAAAAAACGACAGAGACAGAGAGACAGACAGAGACAGGGTAAGAGAGGCAAACAGTCAGAGACAAAGAGAGAGAAACTGAAAACACACAAAGGCAGACAGAAAGAGAAGAGTTCATGCTAAGTCCTGGGGCAGGAAAGAACTTGAGACTCTCGAGGAGTGGAAGGACAGATCAGAGCAGTTGAAGCAAAGAACACTGCAAAATAAGGCTGAGCCAGAGAGGCAGAGCCCTGTGGGCATATTAAGGCTTTACTAAAAAGCAATCAGGAGCTCTTAGAGCATTTTAAAAAGCAAACCAAGAGTCAGTTCCTATAAAATCTTTTCCCATATTGTCTCTTAAAGTTTAGGGTCTGGGAAAAGTCTTTCTGGAGCTAATTGTTTCAGATGAAGTTGAACTGAACTTGTTAGAAAATAAATGGTTGAGAAGAAATTGTATTGCATCTCCCTTTTTAGAGGAGGAGAAATGGGAAGAACAGAATTTTCTGGAAGCATTTTTTATGGACTTTGGACAGGAGACTTGCAGAGGAGGTCCAGGTTTGGCACATGGTGATTTACCTCTGGAGAGTAAATACTTAGAGTGGCTCCCCAAACACCAGGCTCAGAGAACCAATATTCCTGAGGTAAACAGATTGACTAACCATTCCAGTATTCTTGGGCTTCCCTGGTGGCCCTGATGATAAAGAATCCACCTACAGTACAGGAGACCTGGGTTCGATCCCTGGGTTGGGAAGATCCCATGGAGAAGGGAACAACTACCTACTCCAGTATTCTGGTCTGGAGAATTCCATGGACAAAGAGTCCTGGCAGGCTACAGTCCATGGAGTCACAAAGGGTCAGACACCACTGAGCCACTTTCATACTCAATAGATTGTAGCAGTCAGGGAGCTGGGAGGCAAAAAGAGACGGAACCCACTGCTTTATTCGTAGGAGGAAATAGGAAGCTGATCTCTTCTTTTTTGTCCCCTGTTTAGCCTTGCTAGGTCCACTCACTGTCTCTCCTTGACAGTCATCATCCGACTGTAGCTTCTTTATGTCTATCATCTCTCTCTCCAGACTGTTTTCTCTCTAATTTGGTTAAGATTACTTGATTGTGTTTTCCAGAATATTTCATTCTCACTGAACGTATGAAAGTCATGAAGGACATAATGAAGAGGATCTTTTTGTTAAAATGATCAAAGGCAGGTAGTACTCAGTGAAAGGCTAATAAATCACACAAGAGTGACTGTTTGTGGAGCTGGTGGTTAAAAACATGTCCCTTCAGTAGAAAAGATGTTAAAGAATGGCTTGTGCAGCCTTACAGGTCCAGAATTCCTATGCCATTGATCATCTCTCTGGACTGACAATATCTGTCCGAAAGCAATACTTCCACACTTGCCCATCATATTAGAACAGAGCCTGGTAACTGCTTAGTCTTGAATAAAACTTTTTTTTTTTCCTTCTGTACTGTGGAGGGAAGATTGACTACAAAGACTTCTTTCACAGGCTTGTATTTACCCTACAAACCAAATGCCCTCCCATTTGAATGTCCCCCTGGCAATCACTGGTTCTGGTCTTGGATTTGTGAGGTTGATAAGACTCTTTCCATTCAGTTCAGAGTCAGGCATGAATGAGCAAAAATTTTCTCATACAGTGATAAATGGGGTCTACCAAGGGGCACACAAGTGTTGATTCCCACAAGCCCCTTAAAAATAGAATACCTGTTTTAGACCTTTCAGGGGTAGGTTTCAGTGTGGTTTCTTATTTCTATTCTTACATCGAATCAGAAAGCAGCCTGAAACTTGACTCATCATTACATATGGCCTATTGACAGTTGACAACACTTTACTCATCATTACATATGGCCATTTACAGTTGACAGCTGTCAACCAGGCAAGTTCACATACGTTGCTTCACAATCACATGGCATCACAAAGAATGGGGTGAGATCCCAGGCCACTGATAGCCTAGAAGGAACCACTGCAGCTGGAAACCACCTCTCTGAAATAAAACAGGTCCCATACTTGCACATTTACCTCAGTATCTCACCACTGAAAACCTACCATCACATTCAAATTAAATGGTCTTTTATTTCACGCAGTACCCTTAGAACACTTTTGTTCTAGTACTTATTTCTGATACTAGTGTTTTTCTTCCCTTTCTATTCAAGTTAATTTCCTACAGGAAAAGAAAAAAAGAAGGGAAATGGTATTGTGGTCTTTAGACCACAAGGAAACCCTGTTTCTTAAGATACGGAAGTAGGCATATGTCCAGTTTAAATACAGAGAAGGAGAGATCATAAGAGTTAGGAAATAATAAAATCACAAAGACATAAGATTTCAGAAATCTATCTAAACTGCCTATTTTCAAAACCAACTCCAGTTTGAAGTACAGCAGAATAAAGTTGCTGTCAGTAGCACAAATTGAAAGTTAAAAGGCTGTAGTAGTAAAGTTTTGTTCTGTGTGTGTGTGTTTGTGTGTGTATATAAATTTACGAGGCAGCATCTTCCCCAATATAATTTATTCACCTCGCACATTTTACATCATCACTGCAGTATTTATGGCTACCTATTCCAAGCAGGTCTTATGGAAGGAATTTTAGTTAAGACACAAATCACTTGCAGCTAGTGATTTCTAACCTTTATTACCCCTGTAAGATAGACAACTTTTGAGACCCAGCCTAAACATGTCAAAAGGTTGGTTTTCCATTAATATCAGCAGGAGCAGAAAATGACACTGCAGTTGTCCTTGGAACAGAGAAGCTGACAGATTTGCTGAAAGGTTCAGCCATTGTAGGATTTTGTTAAAAATCTAAAGGCTGCAGCATTTCCTTTTGAAGTTCTGAAACATCTTGGAATTCAAAAGCTCAACAAAGAACAACATGGACAATTGGGTTTTTCAAAACTCCATTTTAATTTAGTTTTTCAATTATGATTCCCAGGCATTTAGCGTGTCAACTTACTCAAAGATACAAAGTAAGTTCATTAAGAATTATCACTAAAGGTACCCAAATAGATTTCCAGTTCTGAGAATATATGCCAAGGTCTAATATGTTTAATTTAAACGTCCTACCTTTCCCCTGGGCATTCCCAACAACTCTAATTGAAAGGCACTTAACAGAGGCAGGCCTACAATTCTGAGTATTGTATACTGGCTCTCAAATTGAAGGTCTTTCCATTCAGAGTGTGAAAAATCAGATTCCAGATCACTTGTCCTTTATAATTCCTGTAATCTTTTCTAGTTAAACTTCACATCTGAGTATTACAGTAAAAACCAACATCCAGGACTAAATCTCCTAGAGTTGGCAGCTATATTGTTCTATACTGGAAGGCTCAAAAGAGAACTGTACACTGTTTGGGTAGCAGACAGAAGCTGAGTGAGTCAACTGAGATTAACACAAAGACTTACTTCTACTAAGATTTTGTATAATTAAACCTACTGTATGTACTTCTTCAAGATAAATAACAGTTCTTAGCTATTATTCTTATCAACCTGGTATTTAGGAAATTATCTTGGTTCATTCTTATCCTAATTTTTATGGAGCTGATAAAATCTTGATTTTTTATCTAACACAGCCAAAAGCATACAAATGTTGAACAATAGCAATCTTGAACTATACGTCAGAGGTATGACTTAGAACAGCAGTTAAGTTTTTATTCCCTCACTCAATATTTAGATGACTCAACTGAATTCCAAAAACGACTCTCTATATTTAATAAATCATAATAAAATAGGTACCACACATATTGCCTTGTCTTCTCTGGTCTGATAGTCTATATTAATTTTACAACTAAATTTGAGGGTTTCCCAGGTGGCTCAGATGGTAAAGAATCCACCTGCAGTGTGGGAGACCTGGGTTTGATCCCTGAGTTGGGAAGATCCCCTGGAGGAGGGCATAGCAACCCACTCCAGTATTCTTGCCTCAAGAATCCCCCATGGACAGAAGAGCCCAGCGGGCTATAGTCCATAGGGAAGCAAAGAGTTGGACACAACTGAGGGACTAAGCACAGCATAGCACTCAAGTTTTTGGAAAGAGATCCCAGCCCTTATTGAACTCAGCTGGTCATTTTTTTTTTTAAGATTAGATCACTGTTTTGTTTTTGTTTGCTTGTTTCTTTGTTTTTGGCTATGCCAAAAAGTATGTGGGTTCTGAGTTCCCCCAGCAGGGATTGAACCTGTACCACCTGCATCGAAGCAGGGAGTCTGGACCACTGACTGGATAACTAGTGAAGTCCCTTGTGAAATATTTTAGAAAGGAATCTATAAGGCATATATTCTATCAGAGCACGATATACCTCTTAGTAACACAAACCCAGTTCTTCAAGGAAGCACTGCTTAAAAAAAAAAAGAAGTAGTTTTCTTTCTAATTTACCAACTTAAGTTTACTGTTTCTGTTGCATAGATCTCAACATTATAAAATGAACAAATCTTGACAATGAGAAGAAAAGAAGACGGGCAAAAAAGAAAATATCCGCTCTATACTCAGAAAAATGAACACAGTTCCCTAGAAAATAGACTCATTTCTCTCATTCCATAAAGGATAAAAAAAATGACCATGAAAAATTCTAGTTGTATCAGATCTATGGAAAATTCAGAAGACAATGAAACCAGTTAATTTCCTAAATTCCAGGCTTACAAGAATAAAAGCAAAGACCTATGAAATTTTACCCCTAAGTATCTAAGCCCAAAACAGTTGCTGTTAAAATTTGCCACACTTGCCTTAGTTTTTACATAGAGAATGTGTTTGGTTTCACAGGTAATTGGTAGCCTTGAGCACATGTAACTTACAATCACTGAATGAAAAGATTTGCTTTGGTGAATTAAAATGGAACAATTTCTCTAAAATAAAGAGGAAAAAGGCCAAAAAAAGTTAAGGGGATTAATAGGCAAGTGTTTCATCTATTTTTGCATTTAATTTGATGTTCTAAGGCTCTAGGCATCTAAAAATATAACTCTTTTATTCTTATAAGTCTGCAAGATTTGGCTTTTGGAATAGAAACAGTTTAGGTGGAGAGGGAATTGTTGAATTCTGTGTCTATGTTTAAAAAAAAAAAAAAAAGAGGGGGTTGACCATAACCCGAGGCCCTAGTCCTGCAGAGTGCCTGTTGTTATGAAAGCAAGGTGCTCCACACGATCTAATCATAGCACTAAACCTTGTTACAAGCCCTTTTACAGCTCCAATATCTGGGTTACATGGAAACACGCTGGAGAGCCTCCTTGTACTATGAAATAAATGTCATTCTGACTGGCATCCTCTCTTCCAGCAAGTAATTTCCCTCCGCTGATAAATCGATACAGCAAAAACAAATGAGAACGCACAATGGGCACAGTGAGGATTACATTTTTATTCATTTCAGAGCCCCTGCAGCCAAGTTTTTTAAGCACAATAGCAGAAAATGATGCACTTGAGCTAGGAAACAAGAGAGATACATAGAGACATTGAGATAAGAAAAGAAAGACCAGAAAAAGGAAAGAAATGGGAACAAAGAGAAAGCCAGGAGACAGAAGGCAATTGTGTCCCTACCAAGCAGTTCAGACACAAACTTTTGTTAGAGAGTAAGATTATTATTTAAATTCCTGCCCAGCTACTTATAGACAGGATTGGAGAAACACAATTACATCTCTTTTTTTTTTTCCCACTTCTTTATTCTGAAAGTTTGCAGATAATTTGAAAAGGATCTAAGATCTTATCTTTCTTTGATTGATTAATTATTGATACCAACATGGGAACCACACATGAAAACTTATCTAGTAAACTCTGAACTAGAAATGGTACAAAAGACACAATAGATCCTTATTCATCTCTGCAAGTCCCCTCAAGTCTTTTTTTTTTTTTTTGCCTTTAAGGCAAAGATGGAAAGAGCAAAACAAAAGAGAAGCCAGAACACAGTGTCTATTCAAACAGGAATGGGAAATTCCTATACAGATATCTTTTAAGATTGACTCTATAACTCCCCAATTAATTGAATGAGTTATCATATAAAAAGAATGTGGAGCACATTTTAAAGTAAAAATCTGAAGACAGTTTGTCTTTGGAAAGGAAAATAAAAAGACCATTTCATAAAACCTTGAAAACCCTATATTTCCCTGTAAACAGATAGTATTATGTTTTCTGTTATTCATCATGGTATTTAATCCTTCCTAAGACAATGGAAATAAAAACAAGATTATAAAGTCCTAATAAAGCTTTGTAGATGATGCGCTATTGTAATCCTTAAACTCAAAAATAGTTCCTTGGCAAGTTGTTCAACCATCCATGCCATATCCTCTTCATCAATAAAAATAGAGATGATGGCAAAAGAGACTATCTCAGGGTATTTGAGAAACTTAAACTAGCTAATGTAAGTAAAGTGCTTAAACATCTCCCGACTCAGAGCTCAAGTCATATCAGTATGATCACCACCACCACCACCATTACCACTACCATCATCACCATCACGTCATCCATGGCTTCCCAAGCTACAGTTAGTTATTTGGGTGTTATCAACACTTTCAGTTTGACCTATAGGCTAACAATGTATTCATATAATATATTCTTGGTGCGGCTGTACAGTACTGAACTAGATAGACTCAGGGTCTCATCTGCCCACAGTTTTTAAATATTCTTAACTGTTTTGTGATATTCCAGAGTCAGTACACTCTCTTGGAAGAGAAAGTCAGAAAATGCATCACTATATCCAATCCATTCTTTGAATTTAATTTAATTTATCCTTTTCGTTGTTTTCTTTACTAAAGTTAGAAGATTATGCATACTTTTTCTTCCTTAAAGTATCTATATAACTCATATTTCCTACTATCTTTACAATGCTAATTCTAATATAATATAGGATTTAATATATTATACTTTTAATGTTGTTTGTGATCTTTCTCCTTGACTCTAATTTGATTACCCTTTTTCTATTAAGTGCTTTCTTTAGCATATATCTCCTCCATCGTTCATCACTGTGCTCCATGGTCCAATCATGTCACTTTTCCAGAAGCAGTAACAAAGAGTAACAGATCACACTGGTTCTTCATTTGTATCACAAACTTCAATGACAAACGAAGAGAAACAAAAACGAAAGCAAGCAAAAAGAGTAGAGGTGGGTTCTTCTGGACTCTGCCATTCTTTCTCTCGCCTATCGTCATTAAACACAGGTGTTTAAAGGGCTAAATCAATGTCTAAATTTTTTTTTCACTAACATCCTCCCTGATGAACCTTTCTATACATTTTTCCCTTAAGGCCTCGCTGTGAAATTTTAATATATACACAAGATATATTGTATATTTACTGTATATGTATCTGTACTTTTAGCACTCAAAGGGTAAGTCTTTTTACCTCCTAAAAACCAAGTTTTGCCTGTTTAGCAGCAATACCATTTGAGAATTCATGGACTAATTCTTCTTATGAAAATAGATTTCCACTTAGCAAACTGGGTCCCATGTAATTGTGGAAGGTGAGTTGAAATTCAGTTATAGCTATGTATGTGTGTTGTGTGTTTGTGTTTTGTGTTGAGCAAACCTTTAAGTACTAATCCATGGTTGTATAATTCATTTTATCCCAAATCCAAAGGAGTACTCTGAAGGTCGAAGATCTATGGTAGTTCACGAAAGATGCCTAAGAACTACAAAGCAGTTTAAGGACAAGAAGAAAGGGGGATGCAGAGTAAAGTGGAATTATTTCCAATTAAAGCAGCTAGGGAATTAGGTAGGTGGAATGTAATTATCTACATTGGAGTTTGGCCAGGCTTCTGGGCTCTTTTAAAAAAAAAAAAAAAAAAGCTCTATGATCTTTAATAAATAGAGAGGTAGGTCCAAATTTAACATCTCATCCAAGAAAAAAAAAACAAGATTTCTAAGTCCTTATTTCCCAGAACATAAGTGGTATTCTTCTTTAACAAATGTGAAACTGCTTATACATCCCATACTTCAATTTGAACTAATTATTTCATAAAACAATGACCTTGGAAATGGGAGTGTTGAAGAAGAAACAGTAAAATAGCTCCAGCAGTCAATGAAAGCAGAGGCAAAATTTATAGCAAATGAAAATCAAACCTGCAGTGTTTTGAGATACAAGTATTTGCTAAGTCATAGCAACAGCTATCTAAAACTGAACATGATGTCAGTTTATACTTTTATTTTTGGTTACCTGCAGAAGTAATTCTTAAAGCAGGTTAGTTTTGTTCCAAGTTTACAAACCCTTCCCCAGGGATGGGGCCACCACGGTGGTGTAATGAAAACTGATGCCCTCTGCAAACTCAGGAAGCCCAAGATGTGTGAGCAATAAATGTAAGCAGACATTATACCTTTCATAATCAGGCCGAATGAAGATGTGAACTGAATAAATGCTTGAGAAAATTCATAGCTTCTATTAGATGCAAAGATCGAAGTGTTAGACACCTTTTTAGCTCAACTTTCATTTAATTTGCGGCTTTCGTTTCTGGAGTCTGAAGGGAGTGAAGAATTCTTCTCTAATTTTTTTCCTCTTTCATGACTTGACCAGAAAGATGAAATTGGGGTACTTTAATTACCATTCAGAGCCAAAGCTTGCCCTTTGATATGGAAATCCCACTTCTGCGACCGCCTTTTCCTGGCCCTTCTCTCAGTTGCCCACCAAGAATTTTAAGTAGCTTTGTCACCAGCTGATCCTGCAAGCTAAACTGTAGCTCTTTCCTGTTAAGTTTTGTTTAAGTTACACTATGCATCTTCCACCAGATTGGAAGAGCTGAAAGCAAGGAGCAAGGACAGAGGAGGAGTGGGGGAAGCAGAGAGAGAGAGAGGAGAAGGAGCATGAATGAGAATATGACTGACTCAGTGCATTAGAGTTGCTGAATTATAGTTCCTACCCTGTCAGCATGAAGCGTGGCCCATTCTGCACAGAGCCTCTCACTTTAAACACACACACAGAGCACACACTGATGAAAGCTGCCTCGTACAGCTACCCTGTTATTGTCATCTGCCTGCTGCATGACTCCCGGCTTTGCTATAATTATTAATTGCACTTGTCAACTGTCATTAATTCCTCTTTAGCATCCCTGTCTTTGAGTAATTAGACAGAAAAGCCTCACTGAGCTCATTGTTTAGAGTCCCCTAAAAGAGTCCACTGGGCTTTCCCTGGAGAAAACCATCAGGAATACAATAGATCACTTCTCAGTTAACCCTTTGGAAGTGTGAAAAGAGGTAGAGGGCTTTTTACAGGTTTGGGTGGCCAGCTTTGCTTTGTGAGTACAGAAAGACAGGGTCAGCTACCTTATACCTGGACCCATAGTCTCAATCTTACTTGCGGGGAAGAGGTATTCAAGGTAATCAAAAAGTCAGAGAAAGTTCTTATGAAAAACAAAATTTCCAAATCAGCATCTTCAAATTTCTAATCATTTTCTCACTTGATCTGCTTGGTATTTTGCAGAAATTATGTTTTTCAAAATAATATTTTCCTATGTTTACCATATAGTTTTATGTATATAACACATGTATGTATACATGAATGATCCACAAAGTTTTTCCAGGTGCCTTTTGGTTTCTCTATATCATAATTTGGCTTCTAAATTTTAGATTGACAGGATAGAAGCTCCAGTTTTTATTTCATCCTTTTTCCAACCTTCCTCGCAAGGAGTTGGATGACAATGCTTTTCATTGTACAACTGGTGACTCCTGAATATATTTTTACATTTTATTTTAAAAGCCCATGGCCTCTAAAAGTTCAATGAATCTGGCTAGACTCAGCTGATAAATGGAACATGGTTTACATCAGAGTAGTAGCTATAAATGAGAATTACTATGTTAGCATGTTGAATGACATAATGCATAAAAAGCACTTTAAAAACTGCAAAGTGCTATAAAACATCATAATAGCATTTTATCATTATTGGCTTATAAAACTAAGCTCTTTTGACACTTTTAAATTTATTTGTAGCTTTAAATGCTTGGGCAATCAAAAATAAGTCAAGATTGAGGATTATTTAGCTGTTTTCTAAAGTAACATTGATAAAAATATCAAAATAGATATTATTTGTGTAAGCAAATAATAGAAATATTAAACAAACAGAAATGATAAATATTAGGAAATGTCTAAATAGTAAGGTGGATTGAACTATCTGCTCCACTGTAAAAGAAAAATCATAAGAATTTCTCTGAAAAATAAACACGTATAGAGTTTTGAAAAATGAACTAAAGTAAGTATGATCACTAGGGATCATTAGAGCTCCTTCTTATATTATCTTAGCTATAATATTTCTTTCAGATGCTAGGTGAGTTCTTTCTACCAGTAATAATACCATTTATTGAAGTCTAGATATGTGCTCTATGTACCTTATACATCAATCCATTTGATGCTCAAATGTCCACGAAATAGGTACTATTATCTCAATTTTAGAGATGGAAAAACTGAGCAACAAGTAATTGAGGAAGTTGTTCAGGATCTCACAGCTAGTCAGGGACTGGTAAGTCCAAAAGCTCCACTCTTATTCACTCTTCTAGTCCACCTCTCCAGAAGTTAAGGTACCATCCTATCTAGGTTTCAGTTCACTGGGTAGTGGATCTCGATTTCTGGTAGTTTTTCCTAAAGAGCAAAATACATTAAAATATTTGAAATATTTGTCATAAACATGTGATAAAAATGTGTGCTGGATACCATAGGGACCTGCCATCCCATACATTCAAAGTAGAAGCTCTGTGTGTGTGTGTGTGTGTGTGTGTGTGTGTGTGTGTGTAGAGGGAGAGAGAGAGAGAGAATAAGTTAGGAATTACTCTGACTATCCTTGGGCACTATTATTATTGTGTGTAATTGCTAGGTTAATACAAAAAATCCACTTTTATTTGCATAACTATATATATAATACACACATATACACATGTGCCAAAGAATTGATGCGATCAAACTATGGTGCTAGAGAAGACTCTTTGAGAGTCCCTTGGACTGCAAGGAGATCAAACCAATCAGTAAGGATATCAACCCTGTATACTCATTGGAAGGACTGATGTTGATGAAGTTGAAGCTCCAATACTTTGGCTACCTGATGAACAGCCAGCTCATTGGAAAATACCCTGATGCTGAGAAAGACTGAAGTCAGGAGGAGAACAGGGTGACAGAGGATAAGATGGTGGGATTCATCACCAACTCAATGGACATAAATTTTGGCAAAGTCTGGGAAATGATAGGGGACGGGGGGCCTGGCATGCTGCAGTCCATGAGGTTGCGAATAGTTGGACACAACATAGTGACCGAACAACAACAAAGGCGCAATAAATTAAACTATTAGTCTAGTTCAATGTACTGTTTACTGAGTATTTACTGTATATTCCAGTCTATGCTAAAAAGTTTGTAAGGCACTGAGTGAAAAAGGAAAGCATAAATTATGATGTTTAATTAAAAGGGATTTTCAGACTTACTGGAGAGACAGATCTCAAGAACCATACAATTAACATACTACAAAGTGCTAAATGGAATACAATCAATGAAATAGATTAAATGAAAGCACTATGATCAATGACAAGCCATTACTAGGAGGGAAAATACAACTTATTAAAAGGAAAAACTTTCTTTCTAAGTATCAGAGGTGGCCAACACTGAATCTGACTGATATGAAAAGACATGAAATACCCATGATCAAAAACATTCAAGTGAGATGGTGATTTGTAAACAATGATCTGAAAGAATGTCTACAGTGAGGTTGAACCAGCCTAAAAACTGTCCAGGACATCTTGCATGTCTTAGATTCTCTTAAATGGAATACAATCAATGAAATAGATTAAATGAAAGCACTATGATCAATGACAAGCCATTACTAGGAGGGAAAATACAACTTATTAAAAGGAAAAACTTTCTTTCTAAGTATCAGAGGTGGCCAACACTGAATCTGACTGATATGAAAAGACATGAAATACCCATGATCAAAAACATTCAAGTGAGATGGTGATTTGTAAACAATGATCTGAAAGAATGTCTACAGTGAGGTTGAACCAGCCTAAAAACTGTCCAGGATCATCTTGCATGTCTTAGATTCTCTAATTCCACAGAATAAGTCTTTAGCAAGGGAGGAAACTTTATTCTGTTTGTTCTCTTGAAGGTGAGGTGAGGTGAGGTGAAGTCACTCAGTCGTGTCCGACTCTTTGTGACCCCATGGACTGTAATCTACTAGGCTTCTCTGTCCATGGGATTCTCCAGGCAAGAATACAGGAGTGGATTGCCATTTCCTTCTCCAGAGGATCTTCCTGACCCAGGGATCGAACCCAGGTCTCCTGCATTGGAAGCAGACGCTTTAACCTCTGAGCCACCAGGGAAGCCCCTCTCTTGAAGAGGTCTCGTATTAAATTAGAATCTGAAAGAGGAATTAAAGTTTAAAAAGTGACAAAGAGAGTACAAAAAAAAGAATTCCAAGTAGAATTACAGGTGCAAAGATACAGAAGTAGAAATAATAAACTCTTGGGGAAAAGACAACTAGAAGAAAGCTACCTCACTGACACAAACAGTAACTTGACAGAATAGGGGTGGTGGGATGGAGTGAGGTGAAGTGGGCAGGAACTATGAGAATGAAAGCTGTCTCAGCGAAAAGGAGACAAACCCAAAAGGCATGATCAAGAGGCTTTTTTTTTTAATTGAGTCAATGATAAGAGATGGGTTGATTGAGGGGAAAGAGTATGATGGATGAAAGGTAACTCAGGAAACAGGGCTTGGTATGAGTTGTACCGGGATAGAAAGCTGGTTTTGTCTATTAACTGGACACAGGCAAATTACTTGACCTCCCTCTCACTTAGTATCCATATCTCTGGATTGTAAATAATGGTCAGAGTTAATCCCCAGAAATTATTTAGAAAAACAGCAGCACACAGTGAGTACTGAATAAATGATAGCTATGATTATTATTACAAAACACTCACTGCTAACCAGTATGTTTTCACTCATGTCTAATTGATGTA
>SJYC01066365.1:0-23769 GCA_006408675.1 Madoqua kirkii | reverse complement strand
CCATGTGACAAAACTCCGGAGCCCATGCTCTAGAGTTTGAGAGCTACAACTACTGAAGCCCAAGAGTCTATACCTTGAGCTTGAAAACACGAGAAGCCACCACAACAGGGAACCCGTGTACCACAATTACAGAAAGCCCATGTGCAGCAGCAATGACCCAGTGCAGCCATAAATAAATAAAAATCTGTAACAGTCTTCCAAGGCTTTCTGATTAATAGCTGCCTATGTGTGAATCTTCCAGGAACCAAATCAGCTTAGGAAGAGGACCATGCAAACAGAAAAGTTCTAATTATTAGCCTCTTTATTCTGAGCCATCACCTGCTTCCATTTTATTTCCATCCTCTGCACTCGCAAATCTCTTTCACGATCAGCCTTTCAACTTTTGAAGACAGCAATCAAATCTCCTTTTAGCCTCAAATGTTCCAACTCATCCCTAATTCCTTTGAACATTTTTCATTTGGCATGGATAGCTAGTTCAGTTCAGTTCAGTCACTCAGTCGTGTCTGACTCTTTGCAACCTCATGAATCGCAGCATGCCAGGCCTCCCTGTCCATCACCAACTCCCAGAGTTCACTCAGACTCATGTCCATCGAGTCCGTGATGCCATCCAGCCATCTCATCCTCTGTCATCCCCTTCTCCTCCTGCCCCCAATCCCTCCCAGCATCAGAGTCTTTTCCAATGAGTCAACTCTTTACATGAGGTGGCCAAAGTACTGGAGTTTCAGCTTTAGCATCAGTCCTTCCAAAGAAATCCCAGGGCTGATCTTCAGAGTGGACTGGTTGGATCTCCTTGCAGTCCAAGGGACTCTCAAGAGTCTTCTCCAACACCACAGTTCAAAGCATCAATTCTTCAGTGCTCAGCCTTCTTCACAGTCCAACTCTCACATCCATACATGACCACAGGAAAAACCATAGCCTTGACTAAATGGACCACAGTCGGCAAAGTAATGTCTCTGCTTTTGAATATGCTATCTAGGTTGGTCATAACTTTTCTTCCATGGAGTAAGCACCTTTTAATTTCATGGCTGCAATCACCATCTTCAGTGATTTCGGAGCCCCATAAAATAAAGTCTGACACTGTTCCCACTGTTTCCCCATCTATTTCCCATGAAGTGATGGGACCGGATGCTATGATCTTCATTTTCTGAAAGTTGAGCTTTAAGCCAACTTTTTCACTCTCCACTTTCACTTTCATCAAGAGGCTTTTTAGTTGCTCTTCACTTTCTGCCATAAGGGTGGTGTCATCTGCATATCTGAGGTTATTGATATTTCCAGACCCTGTACCAATTCCATCAACCTATTCCATCGGTGGCCCTCTTAAAATGTGATCCACCCCCAGAACTGCACAGAATGCCACAGACATTATCGAATGAGAATCAAATATAATGGTGACAATACCTCCAAACAGTCAGGACATCATGATTTCATGGATGCAACTTGAGATTGTATTGAGTTTGCAGCAGAAAAATTACATATGTCAGACATGAGTTCACACAGTGCTGACCATAAATTCACGTTATCGTATTTACAACTACTTCATTGTGTATGTCCTGTGTATTATCAATAACCTAAGCACCCTCCAGTTCTACAGCCAAAGCTTTACTCAAAATTTACTTTCCCATTAATTTGTCCTATGAATAACTAGATTCTTGCCCCTTTTTAAAACTTATATCTAACATATATTGAGTTTTTCCTACATGCAAGATTTGTGCCTATGACATAAATGCCTCATCTTCTAGTACTTCCCCACAGGATAGAGGCTTTCTCATCACATTCATTTTTCAGATGAGGAAAGTAAGGCTCAGAGGGATTGAGTGAGTTTTCCAAGGTCACAGTGCTAAGCAAACAGCAAAGTGGAATTTAAACCCAGTTGTGTTGAAGCTCCAGAGGCTCTACAAATCTTGTTCTTTTTATGTCGCAACCATGATGTCCTCAAACATATTCTGTTTTGCGGTTGCAGCTGCTTGTTTTCTTCCTGCCCATTAAGTTACAGTGCAGAGCCCTCTGGGTCCATTTGGAGATCTGCCAAGCTCTTCTCTGATCCTCCAGGAGTTATCTGGAAATAGCATGAAGCCTGATCTACCACTATAGAATGAAAACTTCAAACTGTTTACAACACAGTTAATTCATGCAAAATTAAATACAATAAATTATAAACAATATAAAGAGAGATGCTAGTATAATTAATGCCTATATCTCAGTCCACAATAATTCTGATCTAGCTGCCTGAGATAAACTGTCTCCATGAGGAAATATCTGGTTTTCTCTTTTCTTTTTGCTTGGGTTTTGCTAAACCTCTTCTGCTCTTGCCATTTGCCAACCTGTTCTGGGACATTCCCATCATAATGCCTGGGCCTTGATCACCATCGGTACAAAATTAGTAGTATTTACATCTGCAATTGTAAATACATGATATTTATCGACAATATTGCTAAGGAGGTTTTCCTTCTTTCCCATATGCTCTGCAAAACAGATCTGACATTAATTACTGCTCCTTGCTGGAGATGTGTATCTCTTCAGTTTGTGAGGACTGTGGCTCTTCTGCCTGGAGGTCCCTTTTTCATTACTTTTGCATTCTGTCCCTTCCCTTGACAAGGAGGGAGATTATGTTAACTTCTCTATTTGGTAAAAAAGAATATCTTAAAACCCAGATGCCAGCTAAGACAAAGTTCCCCATTAGGCAAAAAGTCAAGGCCGTGATACTTCCTATGGATTAAAACTCAACATCTTTACTGATGGCAGCAGATTCGAGTTTTGAGTTTAACCATTTATACCTGGTATACGTGTGAACTACTTATACCTCTTCAGGTTGTATAGTATGCAACGGTAAGAGTACTTCCCATTCTCTTCCTACATGTTCCCTTTCTTCTGACAAACTATATAGACAAAGAGCTAAAAGCCACAGAAAATATGGCATAAAATCAATAGCACATTACACTGTGCAGTGGACAATTATGTCTTTGGGCAGATAAACATGAATCCTTCCCTTCTTTTAATAACAGCATTGTGGTGTTCTCTTAAGGAATTATCCCTCCTCCATTGGATACAGTGGGATAAGATCATTCAGTAAGAAACCCTGTTGGCACTAATCATGGGAGGAAAGGGGTAGAGAGTTATGACCCTGCTGATCCAGTAAGATCCTCCCACGAATCTGACCCAGGCCCCCATTCATTCTAGCAGCAGCACACTGATGAGCCCATGGATTCCTGAAGCCCCCTCAGTCCTTTTCCTGCTCTGAATCTAGTTTTCCAGTCCTGCTGCTCCTCTATATCCTTCCATAAATTCTCCTTTTACCAAGAGTCAGTTTCTATAGCTTTTATCCAAATATCCTTGACTGGTACACATCTCTCTAATGCCACCTCTTATGGACCTAGCCTGTGTCTTAAATAGCATCATGGATACTAGATCACATCATCATCTGGGGAAAGAAAATGAAAACTAAACTGATTATTTCCATCAAATGAAACTGTTATGCAAAATTTACCAGCAGCTCTCACAGAGTTTTTCTTAAGTGTGGCACTATTTTGTGTTTTGTGTCAATTTATGCAGACAGTCCACCACTTAGGGGTCCTTTTGGAAAGGAAAACCTCCTTTCATTGACTTACATTCCTAAGAGAACCACTCATATTTGAATTCTGAGCTTGTGGCTTAGTAGCCTTTCATTCTAGAGAGGGAAGGGGTAGCATGAGGAAAAGAAATGAGTTTATGGTCTATTTCCATTTTAAGTAAGAGCAGAGGTTAGAATATTCTTATTTAAATACCAAGATATGAGGAGTGAAAGGTAAAAACACCTCATTACCTCTTGTTGTTTTAATTCACTTCAAAGAACCTAAAATTAGTACATATTTCCAGGCAGGCTGAATTTTTTTCTATCCAGACAACCAGTGACTAGTTATGGAGCCCAAACAAGCCTGTAAGGACAGCCTTCTAAGTGGTCTTCCTACTGCCATCTACCTCCGAGTCTGTAGACTTCACCCCAAGTTCACCCTGAATGAGACAAGAATTTGTGTTAGGTGTGAGGGTCAGAGGCCAGGAAGTCCCAGAGACTGGTGGAAGTGAGAATTTAGCCAGCACTGTACACCTTATTTTATGTGTGTCAGAATGTTTATATTCATTCAGTACTGTTTCCTTCCTGTCGGGGAAGTGTCAAAGCCAAGAATTCAGTTTATTAACTCAGTGTGATCTGTTTTTCATCTTTTTCCTCACGCCTGAAACATCTGCTGTCAGTTTATATCGCCACTGCCGTATATGGAGAACTCTTGCCATTTATAGAATCCGAGGAAGCCATATCCATAATCTATAAAATAAACCTCATTTTTAGCCACTTGAATATTTTTTTCTGCCTCACTCATGTGACTTTGGCAGAAATACAACATAAGAGTATTGCACTATAATAAAGCAATTAATACTGCTTGAGGCCAACAAAAGATGTAAAGGAATGCTTCTTTCACCTCTGATACGTTAGGTGTGGGCTGTAGAATATGAACTATGGTTGCCTTCATTTTTACACTACCAAAGAAAATCATAAAGAATGGCAGCATCTGAAAACCTGTTAGCATTTCCAAACCTACCTGTCAGTCCAAATGGCAGATGAAACAGACTAGAATGGAAGCCAGCAGACAGAAGAGAGGAATTGGGAGGGGAAAGAAAACACTCTTGATGTCCCTCATTTCTTAAAAAGAATGGTTTTAATATCGTATGGTCTCATGTTCATTACAAAGGAAATTAGAACAATATGCCTTCACACACCAAAAGGGAAGAAGGAGGGAAGGGGGAAAGCGGGAGTGGAAGTGACTGGAAAGGAAATCTGGAAAGATAGGTCACAGACATTTCCTGAAACAGAGGATGAAAACCGGGCTTCTGAGCCATGATAATTTCTCAGCAGCCTGTGCTGTTGCCACGTGAACTGCTGTGCTTTGTGAGGGTATTTACTTAGGCCTTATTTTTCAGTATGGAATTTTCCATTGTAAAGAACTGGAATAAAATCTGAGTTTAAAACCCATCAAGAGACACAGCACATTGTATTAATATATTCTTTCCCATTATATCATTAAAAATTAGAGATACCAGCAGTTGCTTGTTCTATGAAATATATATATTTATAAATATATCTATGCCAGATTCTTATGGCAAAAGGGACAATATTTAGTGAGAATTTGATTTATGTGGATCAAATTCCTTCTGATTCTTGTTTTTTAAAGAAAACAAGAAACATTTCATATGGAATAGTTGGATACAGCTTTGCGAACATATGGTAGTTCTTAGAAAAATCAGCATCTTTCACCTCTGCTCATGCCTTTCTAATGAGATCTTCCCCATCTTATTCAAACCATGGTTATCTAATATCTTCTTTCTGTTGTGCATAACATTTACTTTAGAAGTTATAGTCTAATTATTGTGGCAAGACTAACTCAATATTCTCTATCAAAATGTGTACTCTAGAAAATAGAATCAATATGTTCATATTTTACAGCTTTGCTTCTTTTAACTCTTAAGTAGCTAAACCTATTATAACAGGCAATTTTAATAATTCTTTGCATTTTACACCCCCTTCTTGTATAAGATGTCACTTTATTCAAAACTCTGATTACTCCAGAAATTAAAGTTATTTTTAGATGTATTTTTTTCACTGAAATAAAATATGTAAAATGTGTAATCCAACATCTTAGGCTTAGAGATACATAAAAACACATTGGGCTTCCCAAAGGTCTCAGTGGTAAGAATCCATCTGCCAAGTAGGAGACCTGGGTTAGATTCCCGGCTCTGGAAAATCCCCTGAAGAAGGAAATGGCAAGTATTCCTGCCTGGGAAATCCCATGGACAGAGGAGCCTGGTGGGCTACAGTCCATGAGATCACCAAGAGTCAGACACGACTTAGCAACTAAACAACAACAACAAAATCACATTAGCAAGACCGTGTAGGCCAGTAGGAAAAGGCTCAGACTTTGGAACTGAACAGAATGAGCATCACAAGTTCTATGAACACTATGTGATGTTACTAAACTTCTCTAAGGCTTTGTTCGCTAATAATTAAAATAGGCAGGATAATATTTATATCTAAAGATACTGTAAAGTGTAAATAAGAAGATATACAGTGCTTAGCAGAGTACTTTTTCAATAAATATTATTGGATGAGCAAATCTCACACCCAGTTATTAACCCAAGAGAAAGAGTGCACAAAATATTTCCACAATAATGTACTTAGCACTTTATTCAGAATAACTAAAACCTGGAATCAACCTAATTGTCCATCAACAGGAGAACGTATAAACTATTTGGATTTTTAAGCATTAGAGTAACATTCTGTGTATGATACGCAGGCAAATAACATTTAAACTGAAGTCATAACACACAGTACCAAATTCCTTCACTTCGGTCTGCATGCTTTCCTGTACAAATGTCCTTTGTTAGACTGAAACAAAGGAAACAAAGTGGGATTCCCTCCACATGTCCTCTGCCTGCCTTTTGTCTGTAGAAAAACCATTAGTCAAAGAATAGATTTAATCAGAGAAGTGAGAAAATGTAGAAGCAAAGGATAAGAATCAAATGGGACAAAATGATAATAATTTAGTCATTAAGCAAAGATTCCTTAAGGAGGAACCTTTAAGGGCTATGGAAAATGTTCTGAGCTGTCCCCTTTGAGCTGTCTTGTAGATACTGAAACCCTTACCAGGTAGAGTCTTCTGACCAGACTGTAGCCATAACATAAGTTGCCATACTTTTGAGAACTGGCTGCAAAGGAATGGGAAAAAATCAACCCTAGAACTAAAGATTATCTATACTCAACACAATCAGGATGAGTCTGAGCAGACCACTGCACAACCAATTTCAAGATGACTGTCAGAACTGACTGTGCTATTTCTGCATATAGCCCCCTCCTGCCTGTAGCCCACACATCCCTGAAACTCCCCTTTGTAGGTTCTTGCTCACTGACTCTCAGTGGGGAGTTGGCCTCTGGACATGAGTCCACCTTCTCCCCCAAATTGCCAGTCTTAAAAATAAAGAAAACTTCCCTTTCTACTAACCTTGCCTCTCAAGTATCAACTTTCAGTGGTGAGCAGCTAGATCCCACTTTCAGTAACGAGATCCTAGAATGAGTTTGATGAAGCTTCAGCAACATTTGCTCCAAACCCCTCATCAACATGAAGCTACATGCTCAGCACACATGGGTATAAGCAGAGTCAAGGCAAGTACCCAGGTGACCTGACTTCTAATTCAGTGCTCCTTCTGCTGCTCCACGAGACAATACAACATGGTGTAAAGCACTCTGGAATCACTGACCAGCTATTTCATCTCCATGTGGCTTTGATCTCTCTTAGCCTGTGTACTCCCTATGTTGTAGAGGTGCTAACAGAACTGTGTCGAGATTTGCTGTACAGGTAAATGAAACAATACAAGTCACTGGTACAGTAATCAGTCAATGAAAATCAAGTGTACTTTACCCTTTAAAGCAAAATTCCACCTGTTATCAAGTAAGATGGGAGCCGAGTCACAGCCACTTCATGAAAGCCTGTCATCATATCCCCAACCAAAAAATTCCATCACATTCTACTTGAAAGTTGAATATATTTAAATATGAATTCTCACTGGCCCTTTCCAAGAAAATAGCCCAGGTTCTTCTAAAAGCAAATATCTTTGAATAAGTTTGGAAATATTATATTTTATATTCTAACCAAAGGGGTTGATTTATTTCTTTTATCAAGGAATATATTTGCATCTTAAAAAGCATACTAGATTACCTAGTATCAAACCATGGTTTGATTCCTACTGTGGAATTTATACTTTTATCAAGTTATTGAGCTTAAATGTTTTGAAAACTGAAGGGATACATGCAATTAGTAGGAGAGTGGAAAACACTTTGAAAATACCACCCAAATAAAGAATATATATATATAGTTGTCATCTAAAACCATAAATAGAAGCTGGAAGCAATGCCTCCCCCTACAAAATGCAGTTTTTCATAAAATCAGAGATCCTACAAATGGTCCCATTTCTTTGCAAACTCTGGAGTTGTCCTTTGTTTTTACTAAACAAGACCTAAAGCTGATTGGTGCACAGGCCACTCACCGATGCTGAAACATCAGAAATGGCATTTCTTTATTATATAACACTTTTGGAGTCTATAATGGGTGGTGGAAGGCAGCAGTCAAAGTCCCTAAAGGGTATCACCAGACATGTGTGGTCCTCTGAATGGACCACCTCAGTCCATTAAGAACCAAGTGCTTTTCCTTGTCAGAGTATAATTTGATGGTGGTAAAGGCTTTATACATCCTTTGTTGTTTCTGAAAAGAAATAGGAAATATGCTATTTAGATTCTAAGGCAACTAAAATAGAAGCATTTTGTAGCAGATGGGATTTTTATGAGCTGTTTGTCACCATATACCAGTTTGTTAAGAAGCAATCGTTTTCTGCTTCATTACACTAAGATAGCTCTGTTTAGGGTTCCACTCAGCTGTGAAATGATTTTAAAACTTCTGTGAGAAGTAGAGATGGGTTTTGTTATATAATAAAAGATTGTTGACAAAAATGTACTAAAACACAAAAAAGTGGTCAAATGCACTATTTTTGTGTCAGGGAAATAGAGATATGCTGAATCTCCTACTTATGTTTAATCTACTCATTTATGCCAACAGAGAAAACTACATAATACTTTTATTTTCTTTGCCTAAGAAATGTAAGAGTTCCTTTTATGATTTTACATAGTCTTCATGGAATATATCATATAAACAGAAACGAAAGAGTACTTGAGGAGCAGTTTCAGCTTAAAATATGAAAAAAGAAAAAAAAATAGTAAATACATTAAAACATATTTTAATGGTTTTATTTTCC
Organism: Madoqua kirkii; assembly: GCA_006408675.1. Taxonomy (NCBI): domain Eukaryota; kingdom Metazoa; phylum Chordata; class Mammalia; order Artiodactyla; family Bovidae; genus Madoqua; species Madoqua kirkii. The sequence goes on along the minus strand of SJYC01066365.1, from coordinate 14,940 downwards.
TGAAAACTAATCTACTTTTCGGTTTCTTTCCTATTTGGCCATATGTTTAAAGAATAACCATCAGGGGGTAGGGGGGAAGGATAACCATTGGGACCAGGAGGAGACTGAGCTTGTTATGTCAAAGATTATAAATTTATCATATCATCTTTTCTGGCTCTAATCCCCATTCAGTGTAATTTGCGGGAGTCAGGAGGGCTTAGATCACATCCTAACCCAGTCACTTACTTATGTAACCTTCACTTCAGTTCAGTTGCTCAGTCGTGTCTGACTCTTTGCGACCCCATGAATCGCAGCACACCAGGCCTCCTTGTCCATCACCAACTACCGGAGTTCACTCAGACTCACATCCATTGAGTCAGTGATGCCATCCAGCCATCTCATCCTTTGTTGTCCCCTTCTCCTCCTGCCCCCAATCCCTCCCAGCAACAGTCTTTTCCAATGAGTCAACTCTTCACATGAGGTGGCCAAAGTACTGGAGTTTCAGCTTTAGCATCATTCCTTCCAAAGAAATCCCAGGGCTGATGTCCTTCAGAATGGACTGGTTGGATCTCCTTGCAGTCCAAGGCACTCTCAAGAGTCTTCTCCAGCACCACAGTTCAAAAGCATCCATTCTTCAGTGCTCAGCCTTCTTCACAGTCCAATTCTCACATCCATACATGACCACAGGAAAAGCCATAGCCTTGACTAGACAGACCTTAGTCAGCAAAGTAACGTCTCTGCTTTTGAATATGCTATCTAGGTTGGTCATAACTTTTCTTCCAAAGAGTAAGAGGTACATCAATTAACCCCTCTGAGCTTCAGCTTCCTTATGAATAAAAAGGTGATTAGCAATACAAACCTGGCAGTATCAGTGATTTATTGCTCCAATAATGCTGCTTCCCAAGTGGCACAAGGTAATGAATCCGCCTGCCAATGCAGGAGACTCAGGTTTGATTCCTGAATTGGGAAGATTCCATGGAGAAGGAAATGGCAGCCTACTTCAGTATTGTTGCCTGGAAAATTCCATGGACAGAGAAGCCTGGCAGGCTACAGTCCACGGTGTCGCAAAAAGTCAAAGACAACTGAGCAACTGAGCACACACACAGCACAAATAAATAACTGCAAAATCTCAGTGGTAGACAATGATAAACAGTTATTTAGCTGGTAAGTCTGCTGGGCTTGGTTGGTTTAGGCTGAGTGCAACCAGGCTTAGCTCAGCACACTCACTTTCACATGAGGTGGCCAAAGTACTGGAGTTTCAGCTTTAGCATCATTCCTTCCAAAGAAATCCCAGGGCTGATGTCCTTCAGAATGGACTGGTTGGATCTCCTTGCAGTCCAAGGCACTCTCAAGAGTCTTCTCCAGCACCACAGTTCAAAAGCATCCATTCTTCAGTGCTCAGCCTTCTTCACAGTCCAATTCTCACATCCATACATGACCACAGGAAAAGCCATAGCCTTGACTAGACAGACCTTAGTCAGCAAAGTAACGTCTCTGCTTTTGAATATGCTATCTAGGTTGGTCATAACTTTTCTTCCAAAGAGTAAGAGGTACATCAATTAACCCCTCTGAGCTTCAGCTTCCTTATGAATAAAAAGGTGATTAGCAATACAAACCTGGCAGTATCAGTGATTTATTGCTCCAATAATGCTGCTTCCCAAGTGGCACAAGGTAATGAATCCGCCTGCCAGTGCAGGAGACTCAGGTTTGATTCCTGAATTGGGAAGATTCCATGGAGAAGGAAATGGCAGCCTACTTCAGTATTGTTGCCTGGAAAATTCCATGGACAGAGAAGCCTGGCAGGCTACAGTCCACGGTGTCGCAAAAAGTCAAAGACAACTGAGCAACTGAGCACACACACAGCACAAATAAATAACTGCAAAATCTCAGTGGTAGACAATGATAAACAGTTATTTAGCTGGTAAGTCTGCTGGGCTTGGTTGGTTTAGGCTGAGTGCAACCAGGCTTAGCTCAGCACACTCACATGTCTGCAACATGGCTGGCCCATGCATGTCTGTAGGTTGGCTCTGCTAGGGCTTGGCTTGCAGTTGGCTGATCTAGGATGGCCTCAGCTTACCCAGTTAGGGCAATCTCACCCTGCTTCACGTGTTTCCCACCCTCCAGCCAGCTAAGCTAGTCTCATTCTCATGACATGGTAAAGGTGCTAAGAGAGAACAAACCCAATCACACAAGTTTCTTTTAATCCTTGCTTGCATTATATTTGCTTACCTCAAATGGCCAAGGCAAGTCATTCACCATAGTATAGAATCGGGTGGAAGGGTTTTACACAGTGGCAAGGCAAAAAGTGAAGAACTGGACCATTACCACCACCAATCTGCACAGTTGTTGATGTCTGTAAAAAGTGAGGCATCTGTGAATGTTTACAAAGCCATAAGAAGAGCAGTCGGTACACAGCAAACTGGAAGTGTTAGTCACTCAGTCACACCCAACTCTTTGTTACTCCACGGACTGTAGCCCGCCAGGCTCCTCTGTCCATGGAACTCTCCAGACAAGAATATTGGAGTGGGTAGCCATTCCCTTCTCCAGGGAATCTTCCCAACCCAAGGATCATCCCGGGTCTCCTGCATTGCAGGCCAGATTCTTTACCATCTGAGCCACCAGGGTACCCAGCAGGGCTTCAGTAAATGCTTGTTTCCTCCCTCCTAAATGCTCCCAGGCTCTTGAAGCCCCATCTCAATTAATCTCCTGAGATTTCTGTCTCTTCAAAAGACCAAATGAAAACAAAAATTACTATATACAATTCTTGTAGTTTTCTTTCCTTCTCAAACCAGGGCACTCAGCCTCAGGGAGATAAGAGACTATGTGATACATCTTTATTAGATATTTATGCAAATCTGAGGAAATGAAATATTTTTATGCTGAAATACATGCAGATATTGTATGGACTGCTTTGGGTTCCACTGGAAGTGGGCAGCACGTAACATGGTCTCTCTGCTCTGCCCTTTGGAGAAAATAATGTGACAGTCTAGAAAGTTGAACCGCTAACTTTGAGCCCATTCTGCAGTAGCCAATGCTCCCTATAAACCTTCTGCTTCTGAAATTTTTCCTAAAATCCAAGGCTTAACCCAGTAAAAGAAGCTCTGAAACAAAGTCAAATAGTAAGAGAGGAAAAGCACACCATATTCACCTTGCAAGCAAATAGTTTGGATAGGCAAAGAGTAGGATTCTGGGGAGAGCCTATTTAAAGGAAAGCTGCTGCTACTGCTGCTGCTGCTAAGACACTTCAGTCGTGTCCAACTCTGTGCGACCCCATAGACGGCAGCCCACCAGGCTCCCCGGTCCCTGGGATTCTCCAGGCAAGAACACTGGAGTGGGTTGCCATTTCCTTCTCCAATGCATGAAAGTGAAAAGTGAAAGTGAAGTCGCTCAGTCGTGTCCAACTCTTAGTGACCCCATGGACTGCAGCCCACCAGGCTCCTCCATCCATGGGATTTTCTAGGCAAGAGTGCTGGAGTGGGGTGCCATTGCCTTCTCTGTTAGAGGAAAGCAGGAGTGCTTTTTTCTCAGAAAGAAGGAGCAAGTACACTGAAGGAGAGATGATGGATTCTCTAGTCCTTGGTGGTTCTGCGGGAGCTTCCACAGTCCCCAGAAAGCTCCGAAAAACAGTCTCTACCCATCCTACCTCACACACACCACTCAGGCTAGTCCTCAGCAGGACCAGACCATCTCCTCTGGCAGAGAAATGCTATGGCTTCAAGTGCTTTGATGTATGGACCAAAAAGGCCACAGAGACAGAGGTGAGCAATAACCAAGCCCTTCCAGAGATGAGATACAGCCCCAAGCAGCGGCTCCTCATTCACCAACCTCCCAACTCACTTCAAGACTCTCTCCTATCATGAACATACTTGCAAATTCCGAACTTTACTTCATAACGTTCCCCTGCAAGTTTCAGTGAAGTAAATATTTTTTCTCTCCGGTCTTCGAGAACAGATGCACTGGGAAAAAGCACCAAATAACTTTGCCTGTGTTTTGCCCGGATGCCAGAATTGAGCACTAAACTCCAAAGCTAGAACAAAAGAACAAAATAAACCTGGAAAAAGCAGGAAGAAGGAATTAAATAGTAAAAGTATTTAATGGTAAACTAATTAGAAAACTGGAAGACAAGAAAATTTATAGCATTTGCATCTAAAAGCTAATCATCAAAAAGACACATAGAATAGAAAAATCTACACAGTCAAGGAGGAGATCCAGCTTGCTGCCTATGCTAACAAATCCAGTTTATCAAGCATTAAATATCAGAGCTCAATAGACATTGGAAGCACAAAAAAGAAACAACTTAGGGAAGAGGAGAAATTTATTATTTATTAGTGCCTGGAGAACCTCAGGGACGGGGAGCCTGATGGGCTGCTGTCTATGGGGTCGCACAGAGTCAGAGACGACTGAAGTGACTTAGCAGCGGCAGCAGCAGCAGGAGAAGTATAATCAGTATCCCCAAAGTTATTAGTATTCTCAACTGATTGTGAAGAAAAATGAACAATCAGGGACAAGAAAGAGTTTTCAGAGATGAAAAACATGATTGCCAAAATTTTAAAATTCAGTTTGTATGGCATAATCTAATTTTATTAGTAGTATATATGTTTGCATTCAAGGAAATCTGAAGTTTATAACCCAGATCATTGACAGAAAAGTGTCTCTGAAAACTGAAATAGGATTGGTGACCTGAGCAGGGGATAAACTTTCACTATTTCATTCAGTGTTTAAGAACAGATGCATGCATGCATGCTGAGTTACTCAGTTGTGTCCGATTCTTTGAAACCCCATGGACTGTAGCCCACCAGGCTCCTCTGTCCATGGGATTCTCCAGGCAGTAATACTGGAGTGGGTTGCTGTTTCCTCCTCCAGGGGATCTTCCCAGACCCGGGATTGAACCCATGTCTCCTATGTCTCCTGTATTGCAGGTGGATTCTTCACCCATCCTATTAACTCGAAAGAAGCAGATATCCCACTTGACTCTGAGCAAGCTACTTAACACATGTAAACACACACACAGAATGGAATATTATGCAGCCATAAGAGGAAAACATTGCCATTGGCGACAGCACGGACAGAACTTGAGGACATTGTGCTGTGTAATATGTCACACAGAGAAAGACAAATACCTACGTCTTCACTTATACATGGAATCTAAAAAATTCCAAATTCCTAGAAATAGAAACCAGAATGACGTTTCCGAAGCTGGCAGTTGGGGGAGATAGATATTGGTCAAAAGGTACAAACTTCTAATTATAAGTTCTGGGGATTTAATGTACAGCATGGTGATCACAGTTAACAATCTTACATTATTTACTTGAAGGTTATATACTAAGAGATTAGAACTTAATCACCACACACACACACACACACAGTGGTAGTTATGAGGCTTGAGAAAGGTATTAGCTCATGCTATGCTGGTAATCATTTTGAAACATATGAGTGTATCATATGCAATAATACATGTCAATTATATCTCAATAAACCTGGGGAGGGGGATAAGTGTAGCTCTCAAACACATTAATTTATATAGTTTTGCCTCTAAGAAACTGAGCATTTCTGAAATTTGGCTTAAACTGATGGCCCAATGGGATAGAAAGAGCAGCTGTAGATATCCTTCATTCAGATCATTCTTACACAGAAGCAAGTTCACACCAAGTTCATATTGCTACTGAGAGATCCTCCTCATCCTGCACAAAATTCTGATGGTTCTGGGTAGGTACAATAATGTAAATCTAGCACATCTGAAGTATGCTAGGGGAGTTTGAATTTTAAATAATCTTATGGTGAATCTTTCTGTAAAGCAAATTATTAACTCCTAATTTTCTTGTTTTGTAAAATCAGATTTTGATATGTGACATGTTTACAGTTGGATAAATCTATAAGTCTGCTTCATAAAGTGTGTAATCTTCTGCAACTGCAGGCATCAACATTCATGGTTCCATGAGATATGCAACCTCATGTGTTGGATTAAGCAAATGCCATTCTGCATGCCTAATTAAGGGCAGAGATGGTGGCCTGCTGTTTCCCTTCTTCAGCCCTACTCCATCTAGGAACTCTCAATGGGAAATTATACAAACATCCCTGTTTCTGTGCCTCATGTACTCGAAATCAAGCCCTGTAACCGAATTAGCTTCACTCTGCTCAGAACTCCCCATCTTCTCTGCTCAGAACTCTGCATCTTCCAGCTTTCTAAAAACTGGCTCCCTTAATACTCTCAAGTTGTATTTTCAATTATTAAAGAAAAGACATTCCTAATCAAAACCTCAACTCCTCTCATTAAAGAAAAGAAAGAAACCTATGTCTCTCTCTTTTAGGCACAAAGCCAACACTTTTAGAGGCCTGTCAGTTTGAGTTAGGTGTGGGGCTGAGTTGCTGAAACATATTGCATTCACATGTACCATATCCTTAAAATGAAAACACAATAACACTGACTTAACTCAGAAGCCCTAACAGGACTTCCCTGGTGGTCCAATGGTTAAGAATCCACCTGCCAGTGCAAGGGGACATGGGTTCGATCTCTGGTATGGGAAGATTCCATCTGCTGCAGGACAACAAAGCCCATGGACCACAACTACCAGAGCCCATGCACCTAGAGCCTGTGCTCCCAACAAGAGAAGCCACTGCAATGAGAAGCCCACAGATCGCAACTAGAGTAAGCCCCATTTGCTGCGACTAGAGAAAGCCTGTGCAGCAACGAAGACCCAGTGCAGCCAAAATACAAACATTTTTTAAAGCCCTAATCAATATAACTCAATATTTTAATTCACTGAAACAAACATGTTTTAAAAGCTAATTTGAGCTAGAAAGTTCAATAAAGAAGCAAATATTAGTGAAGCAAAGGGGACCAAGATGGCAAAGAAGAAAAAAAGTTACATATTATAAAGGCACAAGATGGCATTTTGATGGTCAAGAAATTCCTTCTATTGTGCCAGATGCCTTAAAACCACCATTTCAGATATCTATGGGTGCTATTATGGAAAAAATAAATGTCACTAGGCCACTTTGTATTATAAGACATGCATTGTAATTTTTAAATTAACTAGCTTTTAGTTTTTACATGAAAAACATTTTAAACCTCAGAATCAGACTGGCTTAAAATCTCTGTCTGGCATATGACAAATGATGCGTTTGTGAGCTGACCTTGATTTTGAGAACTGCTTTTAAAAAATCATTATGAGAAGGAGAGGACCTGAAGGAATTTCTTCCAACATATTAATAGCTCTCACCAAGACAATTAGGTCATGGCTGAATCAAGTCAGAAGCACTTTCATCTCTGGAATATATTGAATTTTTTTAAAGAATTTTTCAGTCATGCATTTTGCAGAACACGTTCAAATGCAAAGCATGACTCTCTCCTCAGAAACTAGGTTCTTTTGGACCTTTCAGAGAGTCAGGGGCCAGAGACAATTTATATTCTCCTGCATCTCTGCTAAGCACTTCAGATGGGAAATAACATGGCCATGGGTGTTTCAGGGAATAATTCAAATGACAATGTAGAAATAATGAGGTTCTGAACTAGGGCAGTATCCATGGGAATGGCAAAGAGGGAATGAGTCAAGAAATCCTGAAGATGCAAAATGAATGTGGTTTCTTAACTAACTAGATGCAGGATATAAGGGGCATGACAAAATTTCTAGGTTAAGTGAATAAAGGAGAAGGAAAATCACACTTAAGGAAGAAAATGAAGTCCACATAGACATGTTGAGTTTTAAAAACTTTTATTGCACACAACAAACAATTGTAAATACAGATCTGAAGTTCAAGAACGAGAAATACCTCCTAAAGAATAAGATCTGGGGATGTATAATAAAGTTCAACCCAGGAAGGAATAGGAAATTCCCTGAGGAAAGGAGTGGGAAAGACAGCTTAGAGTAGAAGTTTGGAAATGGCTACGTGCAGTTAGCAGGCAGAAGAAGATAAGCCATTCCTTCATTCAATAAACAGTTTGAATGAAACAACCTCTCTCTTCCACTTTATAAAGAGAATTTGTTTGTTGGGTAGGTGGGTTGGGAGGAGATGCTACAGAGTTCTCTGTCCTGCCGTAAGACTGGTGTAGGATGGTAAACAGCCAAAGGTGGATGAACTCAATGAGTACAGCAAGCGCCGAGGGGGCTAGGGCGGAAGTCTCTGCACAGGGTCAAGTGGAAACAACTTCAAACACAAAGTCAAAGGAAGGGGGTGAAGTTAGTGCATCACCCTACCTCTCCACACTGCCCCACCATTGCTAAACCCCACCACCTCTCACCCTCTTCTCACGCTTCAAGGCTTTCTTCCAAAAGTCAACAAAGCTTAGATCAAAACATCAGTATCTTTCAGGTAAAGGGGAGTATCTACCTGTTTAGGACAGTAAAATCACTCAGAGTAAAGGACCAAGGCTTCCTGCAGTAAATGCACACAGGAAACACACATAAACACACACCTCTGAAAGTATATTCACAGCTTCCTTCCTGGCCTCATAGAAGTTTCCAGAATTTCTTTACACCACCACCTCCTTCTCCCACTGCTCCATTCTCTCTCTCTTCCATCACTGTAGCTTAGTTCTAATGTATCCCACGCTCTTTGCTTCTTCATGTATCTGAATGGTCATCTCCAGATAAGCTGCTCTGCACCTGTCTCTTGCTCTCCATCCCTCCATTCATGCCCAGCTCCTGCTCTTGTTTCTTCTTCCATACATATGATGACCCTAAAAGGCACAGAAGGTCTTGACATACCGTTAACACTTAAAACCTACACAAATCAGCCAGCCAAGTCTGTCAGGCAAAGTGTTCCTCCTAAACCAGCTGCAAGGAGGGTACACAGAGTAGTTAATGTGAATATACACTCTCATATTAAAAATTCAGAGTGCAGTTGTGGCCCAAGCCAAGGAAATTCCAAAAATACATCAGAGATAAGCAGCCTTCAGAGAGTCGTACTGCACTGAAGATATACATAATTTTCTGAAGTAGAATCTTCCTTTTATGAGTGAAAGCCTAAATCCCCATTTTTGCCAATTGTTCAGAATTATCAGGTCAGAATAACTACTTTAAGTAAACATTCATAATGTTTTCATTATTTTATGTGTAAAGAGCTGTTCTGATTCAAATATATACCCTATAACTTTGCAAATCATTGTTTTCATCATTACTGTTCATACGCTTTTACTACAAAATCTCACTGTTGCTGATCTATGGAATTTTTCTTGCCATCAGATTATTTGCTAAATCTATCTAATCCTTTTGTCCTCTGTATAATATTTCAATTTAGAAAGAAATATCAATATGTTGACTCCTATGCTGAGAATACTTTTTATAGTGAAAAATCTAATGGCATATTCAATCACCCTATTATTTTATCAGTATATCTGGATCCAGTGGTAAATGTCTTGAGAAAGCTAAAGTCTTGAGGAAAAAAAGTGAGGTCATCCACAGGGGATACATATATAGTGATTATTACTGGGCTCATGTTTTCAATTTAATCGCTCCCTATGATCCATTTGCCCTAAGGATATGACTGTTAAAACAAAATTATTTCACTTATACTCCTGTTAATGGGAACTGTAATTCTAGTCAGCAGTCCTTTGTGTTACAAAAGACTAAACCACTTCCTAATCATTCACAAGGTTTAGGAATGAATTAAAATTCAAATAAAATTTCTCTCAGAAGGTAATAGAGCACATGACACTTTTATGATAAACTATAATGCTGGGGTGCATAATACAATTGCTCCATCATTTGCTATTCCCAGAAGTAAAACATATAGTAATAGTAATATATGCTGCTCTATGTACTTCATACAACCTAATAACACATCCTTTTATTTTCTCGACAGTGATTTAAAAGTATTACAAACTTCTATATTCAAGAAAGAATATTTTCATAGTCTTAATCTTCTTTCAATCTCTCTAGCATAATGTTCCTTAGAATTATTCTTTATCACAAGACAAAATAGGTCCCCGAAAAAGTTCAGGTAGTCATCTGTTTCTTTTATTCTTCTATTTATTTTGCTTCAACAAAGCAAACACCATAGGATCAGAACTGAGTAAAATGAGAAAATTTTGAAGTGGCTTTCTTGTTGTCTCAGCCACCAGTCAGAACAAAGACACTTTTCCACTAGCTATGGGTCCAAAAGACAAGATTCTGAGTGCCTAAATCCAAGAGCATCTATCTGTCATGATAGCCCGCAGCAACCACTTCCTCCAGCACCATGCCCAGTTCACTTCCATATTTCCCTGAAGATACAAGCAAGAAGACACTCCAGGAAAACGTGTGTAGTGGCTGGACACCTGACCTTGCCTCCTCCTACCTATGGTGAATTGGGCCAGGCCAGAATATGAGCCTCTGGAGAAGACAATGGCACCCCACTCCAGTACTCTGCCTGGAATATCCCATGGATGGATGTGTGTAGTGGCTGGACACCTGACCTTGCCTCCTCCTACCTATGGTGAATTGGGCCAGGCCAGAATATGAGCCTCTGGAGAAGACAATGGCACCCCACTCCAGTACTCTTGCCTGGAATATCCCATGGATGGAGGAGGAGCCTGGTAGGCTGCAGTCCATGGGGTCGCAAAGAGTAGGACACGACTGAGCGACTTCACTTTCACTTTTCACTTTCATGCATTGCAGAAGGAATGGCAACCCACTCCAGTGTTCTTGCCTGGAGAACCCCAGGGATGGCGGAGCCTGGTGGGCTGCCGTCAATGGGGTCGCACAGAGTCGGACACGACTGAAGTGACTTAGCAGTCATGAGCCTCAGACTCTCTCTTGCCTTTGGCACAGGTCTGGATGATGACCTGCTTCCTCCACCCCCACCTCTCCTGCCATCTGGGTCCCACTGTGGTCCCGCTTCTTCCCTGGGGTGCCTCCAGGTTAGAGGCAATCCTAGCACCAGCTTCCCAAGAGAAAAACAGGCAGAAATACAGATAAGTGAATGCCTTCGAGCCAGTCCCTGATCAAAGCAGGATCAAACTGTCCACTTCCTGCTTCCTTTCCTCGCGTTGATCCCCAATCCCCACTCAAACCAGGCCTGGCCTGGCCTTCCAAGTCTCTGATGACCTGCCAACAAGAAACATTCCTGGCATATCTTATCACAGTTTACCTCACCATAACTGCTTGTGGAAGAGAAGAGAGCAAGGGGAAGGGAAGAAATGAAAGGACAGAAGATAGCAAGGAAGGAAGTGGGGGTTGGGAGAGAAAGCAAAGAAGGGAAGGAGAGAAATCAGAGTATATGCTGAAAACACTCCCAGCTCAGCAGCCTCAGGTAAAACCAGCCCTCGTCCTCAAGCGTCTTTCACTAGATGGGATGGGACTGTTAGTAGCTGTTGGTAACTCCAACAGAGCCATCTTTTCTGGAGTGGGCCTATGGTTAGTTTCGTAGCTCACTGAATATGTTCAAAATTTTCAAGCTATTTTTCTTTCATCAAAATAAAAGGGAAAACAAAAAGCAATAAATGATAAAATGGAAAACATTAGAAATTTTAAAGAGCAAACATTGACCTCCCAAGGTAACACTAGTTCGTCAAAACCAAACTATTTTATATATTTATTAAAATTAACTTCAACTGGAATCAATTTTAGACCTTGATGATTCCAGGAATCATTCAACCAGGATGTCTAGTTGAGAACTAAACTTAATGAGTGTCACTGGGGATAAAAGAAGAGGAATCAGATACCCACTCAGTCATTCAGAGTTTACCAAAGGAAGAAGAACCAGCTAAAATCGTGTGTGTACATTAATAAGGAATTGGTTTATGCAATTGTGAGGACCAGTTAAATAATTCCATAGGGTCGACATTGAAAAAAGAGAAGAAATGAAAAAGCTGTTACCTGTGAGCACAGGCTGAGGCTCCTGTCCACAGGCAATCACAAAGAAAGATTACAAGCAAGATGAAGCCGCCAAGGCACAAGCTGAAGTTTACTGCCCCCAGGCCATTAAGAAGGGGAAAATATAAGCAGGCTGCAATCCCAAGATCCAGTGTGTGTTAGTTGTTAAGTCATGTCCGACTCTATGACCCCATCGACTGTAGCCCGCCACACTCCTCTATCCATGGGATTTGCAAGGCAAGAATACTGGAGTGGGTGGCCACTTCTCTGTGGGATCTTCCCAACCCAGGGATCAAACGTGCATTTCCTGCATTGCAGGCAGATTCTTTAGGGAAGCAAAACCCAGTGAAGAAGAGCAAATGCAGACCCAGCAGCTGCTGGAGTCTTAAGTCCAGAGAGGGCCTCTTTGAAAGGGCTCACTTGACTAGGCCAGGCCCACCCAGGGTAGTCTTCCTTTTGATTAACTTCAAGTCAACTGATTAAGGACTTCAAACTTCAAACTCCTTTGTTGTAGCATCTGAATTAGTGTTTGATTGAATAGCTAAGGGCTATCGTTCAGTACAGCCAAGCTGACACATCAAGAAGCTATCATACCCACTGTCCCCTAAAACTCACTGGGGAACTCTTCTAGTCTACATTTATTCAATGCATAAGCATTTACTTTATCCAAAGCCCCATGCTATGCACAAAGGTTCATATAGTCAAAGCTATGGTTTTTCCAGTGGTCATGTATGAATGTGAGAGTTGGACCATAACGAAGGCTGAGTGCCAACAAATTGATGCTTTTGAACTGTGGTATTGGAGAAGACTCTTAAGAGTCCCTAGGACTGCAAGGAGATCAAACCAGTCAATCCTAAAAGAAATCAGTCCTGATTATTCATTAGAAGGCCTGGTGCTAAAGCTAAAACTCCAATACTTTGGCCACCTGATGCGAAGAGCTGATTCATTAGAAAAGACCCTGCTGCTGGGAAAGACTGAAGGCAGGAGAAGGGGACAAGAGAGGACAAGATAGTTGGATGGCATTGCCAACTCAACAGATATGAGTTTGAGCAAACTCTAGGAGATGGTAAGGAACAGGGAAGCCTGGCTTGCTGCAGTCCATGGGGTCACAAAGAGTCGGACACAACTGAGCAACTGAACAACAATCATGCTTTGCACTAGAAGAAACTGACTTTATTATACAGAATCCTACAAAAAGGTTTCTGAAAGTGAGGTACCAGCAAGAGCAGAAATAGCTAATGAATCACTTTGCTATACAGCAGAAATTAACACAACATTGTAAAGCCACTATACTCCAGTAAAAATTAATTTTAAAATAACTTTTTAACTAATTTTAAAAAACAATTAATGACAAGGAGCAAAAGATTTAAAAATAAGATACATAGAAATTTTTTAAATTATATTAGGAAACAGTGCAAAAAAAACCCACCTGATTTCCATTAAAATAAAAAGAGAGGAAAAGACATTCGAATTGGTATGGTATCAAAGTCATGTTTACATTGGCATGTAATAACATTCTCAGAGTACAAACTATGGCTTAGTTTTGCTTTTCCCAATGATGTTTTTTCAAGTTTTAAAAATTTATAAATACTTAAAATATGTTAAAGAGAAAAGCATACTTAAGAGTTTGTGAGAGGAACCACTCCAATTCCAGACTATAAAAATTAAATTTAACCCTCAATAGAACTGCACGTTATAAAAACAACATGTCTATCATTGTTATTCTGGTTGTCTCAAGAGAATAAAAGATAATGCAAAAACACAGCACAGAAAAAAGTGAGGAAAGAACAAAGTCATGAAGATTTTGCATATAATTAGTTGTGAGAACTGTCACACTTAGGAATACTGACCCCTCTGTGTTTAACAGTGTAACCTGCACAAGAGTGGGCCTCCTGGAGTCCAGCCTGAGCACAGGGTACATCCTAAGTCTGTCTCTCCCCTCCCAGCTCCTCTTCATCATAGCCCCAGATTTATTCACTCTTATCGTCTGTCTGTCTCCCTCTCCCTCCCCCACTCTCTCTCTTCTACCCTCCCTGCTTCTGCCCTTGAATCTCCTTGTCCTCTCCTCTCCTTTCTAACAGAGTGTGGGCTAAGTCGTTTCTGACTCTTCACAACCCCATGTTCTGTAGCCCACCAGGTTCTTTGTCCATGGAATTCTCCAGGCAAAAATGCTAAGAATGGATTGCCATTCCCTTCTCCAGGGTATCTTCCCAATCCAGGGATCAAACCCACATCTCTGACATTTCCTGATTGGCAGGCAGGTTCTTTACAGCTAGGGCCACCTGGGAAGCCCCTGACATAGATTAACCGAGATTATTCCTAACTCTGCCTTTCTCCTCCCCGCTCCCCACCTCACACCTCATTCAGCACAACAGAGGCCTTGTCTCAGGCCAAGAGACCAAAGAACCATTCCTCCGTGGAAGGTAAGGGGAGCAAACAGTTGCAAATACCTATTACTTTATATAGTTTTTTTCCTGACAGAGCAGTAAATCTCCATTGAATTTGCAAGTAATGAATCAGAACTAGTTCTTTCATTTCTCAGACACAGGGGGAAAAAATTAAAAAGCCAGGAAAAAAAAAAAATATACCCATCCCAGATGTCACACTGAAATTTAAAAATATATATGTTTTATTTGCTCATTTGCTGAACTACTATTAAGATTTTTATTTCTCTAGATGAAATACCAGGTATTGGGGACTAAAAAAGATACAGGTTTATTCTTTATTGGATTATGTTTAAAATAATAGAAAAGGAATCTTAAGGCTGGGAATGGTTTTAAGATGGAAAAAAAATAAAAATACAGAGTTGATGCCCAGCATTATTCATGCCTGAGATGAAAACCAGATTTGTTACAGCTGACTCTCAATTATTTCAGGAGCTGACTGGGCAATTTGTGAACTGACTGGAATCTCTGCTTCTTTTTTATGCCTCCCCTTCAGGGCTCTTGGCCACTGCACTGCAGGTCCGGACTTTTGCAGGAAGGTGAATACAGAGGAGAGAAGCCAGCAGTCCATTCTGCTCGCCTGCTACTTGCTAAAAAGCTTAGTGAGATTGAAAAAACAATAAAATTAGATGTGTAGATGTGGGGGGAGGGCACTTCAATTACCTCTGCTATTCCTGTCCCTCGTTATTTTTCACATTCAAGCATAGGTTTCATATTCAACATGT
>SJYC01066364.1:0-31038 GCA_006408675.1 Madoqua kirkii | reverse complement strand
GGATTGAAAAAACAATAAAATTAGATGTGTAGATGTGGGGGGAGGGCACTTCAATTATCTCTGCTATTTCTGTCCCTCGTTATTTTTCACATTCAAGCATAGGTTTCATATTCAGACATGTAATTTCATCATCCAAATTCATTACCCAGGCTGAATTAAAGCAAAACTTTATATCAACAAGTTAATATTTAGTGTAATAATTTCAACATTATAAGTCAAAGGAATAAGGTTCAATAAAAATATTTAACATTTTTATATTAGAATTAAGATGGCCCATTCTACTTATTCATTCATTCATTTCTCTTGAGATGTTAATTTCTTGAGGTGCGAAACCTTCACTGTTCAAAAACTTGTATTTAAAAAATTTTAAATGTTTGTCAAAACCTTTAATGTCTGCCTTATTCAAGCACAAAACAATATATACACAGTAATGAAATACAAGAAATGAAAAGTCTTGAGAACTCAGTTTAGAAACGTGTAAGGAAAAGAGGCTGAAAAGAAAGACAATAGTTTCTTTGCATGAAAAAAAATTGGTGTCAAAGTTCCATAATGCTGGATGCTTCCCTGTTGACCTTATCAATGTGTGTACAGGGGATATGTCTCACTCCTGTATTCATTCATTCATTCATTTAGTAAGCATTTCTTGACTATCAAACCTATGCCAGGCATTGTGCTAGATACTGAGGATACAGATATGAGATAAGACACATGGGAAGAATGTGAAGGGCTACAAATAGGAAGAATGGTAGATGTGAGGGTTTTGAACAGCATGTTGACAGAGGCTGGTTCAGGAAAATGCCCAAGGACCTCAGTAAGCAGTGTTTTGTTGAGTTGGTTATGAAAGAAAGGGGACTCGTGTACCTGAAGCAGGGAGACTGTGCGTGCAGGCTCTGAGCTTCTGTGAAACGCCAAAGCACATAGTGAGCCCTATCCAGAAACAAGCTGACAGGAAGAGAGAAAAACAGTGACAGCCAGCCTGCCTTGGACCTCTGCTCCCAGCAACGGTCCACATTTTCCTCCCAACAATGGTCCACAGTCCTCCTGACTGTGTTTTTGCTGTTATATATATAATAGCTCCCTGCTGAATCTACCCACAAGCAGTTGCTTCTCTCTCACTAACCCAGACCATGAAGGAAGCAGCAAGTCCATCTGGGGCCTGCACGCCACCATCCGACGGGGACTGCGTGGTTCCTGTGGCTCTTAGCCGACCCAGCACCTGGTGTGTGAGAACCGAGCCTAAACATCTGAGTGGTCCTGCTCTGACCTCCCACTCCACAGTCAGCCCAATACCACTGCCTTCTCCTATTCAATAGTCATTAATTCAGGTCTTCCTTCTATACATATTTACTGAGCACTTAGTATGTGCCGAACACCCTACTGGTGCTGGGAATCTAGAGATAAACAGAACTGAAGAGGTCCAGTCTTCCTGGAACATTCATTCAGGAAGACAGTTTCTAGAACTGGAGCTCCTATCGTCAACTCGAAGTCATTTGGCTCAACTCTGAAGCCACACTCTCACTAGCATTCTGCCCTAGGAGGTGCCATGCCCCCTTATACAGTCATGCTGTTGCTGTTTAGTTGCTAAGTCATGTCTCTGTGACTTCATGAACTGTAGCCAACGAGGCTCCTCTGCCCATGGGATTTCCCAGGCAGGAATACTGGAGTGGGTTACCATTTCCTCCTCCAGGGGATCTTCCTGACCCAGGAGTCAAACCTGAGTCTCCTGCTTAGCAGGTGGATTCTTTAGTACCGAGGCACCTGGGAAGTATATAGTCATGGTCAGGCAATAATATGGAGCTGTGGGAGGAGAGAGTGGGAAACGGTGATGTGAAATGAAATATTTTCTGCTCTTCACTCTACTAGTAAACAAGCCTTTTCCAAATGCAAATTTCTAGCCCAGGTGAAACAAAGCCAGCTATTTGGAGGCTATCAGCTACTTCTTCCCTGGTAAGCTCTAAGGAGCTAGGCAGGGACGAGAGAGGTGGCCATCTGCCATGTCACCATCTCTTATGATAAACAAGGAATTAGTAGGTGAACAATAAAGAAAGCAGGATTGGCCTCAGATAGCTGGATGCATATGAAAGAAATGGTTTCAGCAAGCCTGGATGCTTGCATCTTCCCAGACAGAAGATTGCTAAATCTCTTCATGTGAGAGATTTAGTTCACTCTTAATCAACAGTGGGCTTCCCTGCTGTCTCAACCGGTAAAGAATCCACCTGCAGTGTGGGAGACCCAGGTTTGATCCCTGGGTTGGGAAGATCCCCTGGAGAAGGGAACAGCTATCCACTCCACTATTCTGGCCTGGAGAATTCCATGGACTATAATATAGTTCATGGGGTAGCAAAGAGTCAGACACTACTGAGTGACTTTCACTTTTACTAATTAACAATAATCTTTCCATATTCAGATTGACTGCCCCTTGAAGCAAACTTGTATATAGTCTGGCCCCTCCCCTCCTTCCTCAGAATCAACTCTCTCAAGGTCATCTGAGGTCTTTTGGGCTCCAGTCCTAACATTCCCGCTGAATAAAACCTCTCAACTTTTAGGTTGCACGTATTTTTTTTAGTTGACAGAGTCATTTTCACTTTTAGCTATGGAGAAGGCTGTATCACCAAGCCAAGAGAATGGTCTGAAAACAAATCTGAATGTACTTGGGACCCACGGGCCATGATACTCAGTCATCTACATCACCAAATCAGAGAAGAGTTTCTCCTAACAGCTCAGGCAGCCACTGGGTTAACGGTAAGAGACAGGTCTAGCAGACAGGCGGGAGAGGAAATGGAAGAAGTCTAACCCAGCATAGTGGAATAGCCAGGCCCTCTGATCTGCTATGTACCTCAGCTTCTCCATTTGTAAAATGGAAATAAAAATACAGGCATCCTTGGGAGATACTGCAGGTTCAGTTCCAGACCACCATAATACACTGAATATCACAGTGAAGCAGTCACATATTTTTTTTTGTTTTTCAACACATATACATGTTATGTTTATACTATATTAGACTTAATATAGTATAAATGGGCGTATGCAAATGGCTCAGATGGTAAAAAATCCTCCTTCAGTGCGGGAGACCTGGGTTTGATCCCAGGTTGAATTAATATACCTTAATTAACTTTCTTGTTAAAAAATGCTAACCATCATCTGGGTCTTAAGCAAGTCACAATCTTTTTACTGGTAGAGGGTTTGGAATGCGGCAAGAATTACCAAAATGTAACACAGAGATATGAAGTGAGCAAATGCTGTTAGTGAAATGCTTGATGCAAGGTGGTCACAAACCTTCCATTTGTTTTTAAAAATACAATACCTGCAAAGTGCAATAAAAGGAGGTCTGCCTGTAGTATACTCATGAGGGTGTTGTAAGGATTCAATGACTTAATGCATTTAAATTATGGTGCCTGAAACACCATAAGCTCCCTAATAAATGTTAACTTTTACTGTTCCTCTCCCTAGGGAGGTCAGAGAAACCAATGAAGTAGGCTTCTTTGAGCTCAGCTTCAAGGGACCTTTCTCTTCTGCTCCACAGACTACATGCTGCATGACATACTCATAAGAAAACAATTAAGGTGTGATAGCTTCCCTTGGTAGATAACAAGGCTGACAAGCAGTCAGAATCTTCAGGCAAAGTGACATCAAAAGTTCTTTGATAAACTATAAGATTTTAGGAATGTTGAGTGTAAGATGGGCAGGAGGACCTCTCATGGAGCCAGGCAGAGGGGCTTGTGGTGGGAAACCCAGCCAGCTTCTCATTTAACAGACCCAGCCTTGGCCTTCCTGGAATGGAATTGCTAGTAGCTCATCTTCCTGAAGAAAACCCTTTCTTTCTAACTGCTTACCATTTAAAGGGATCAATCTGTTTTAAAAATTGAGTAACACCAACTTACACTTCCAAGTTTTTGCTTGGCCCAGTCTTCTATATCTTGCTTCTTTCAACTCTGTAAAATGTTTTCCTTCCATGAAGCATCTTCAGGCATTTCAGTTTGTTTGCCCTGTAAATCTCTGACTTCTTTGTCTGCTCCCCAGTCACCTGCTTTGTTATGGATCCAATTTTGTGGCCACAAACAAAATCTGCTCAGAAATGTCCTGTGAAGCAGCCCCCACAGAGCTGCCTGGGACTTGAGAGCTCTCCTTTCTACCCCTGTAGAGAGCGGCACCGACGCAGCATGGAGGCCAGAAATGAGGGAAGAGGGGAGGGGCGCATTTAGTGTCTGGCGGTTTGCCCTTTCAGCTGCAGTGATTCCTTCGCTCTATTCTGCGGTTCTGAAATACATTTTTGACCTCATATCTTAATTGGCATATTAAATCAATTTACTAGAAAGAAAGGCATCTTCTAAGGGGCAGTTTGAATTTTTGCTTTATTCATTATACCTATTTATATTATTTAAGGTGATTCTGTTCAACTGTGGTTTTGCAAATATATGGAATCATTTCCGGAAAAGTAATAATAACAAATCAATGTCTTATTTCAGAATTATGAAAGCATAAGCCTCTTTTTAAATAACTATAGTTGCACATCAAGAAATCTAAACAAATGTGTAGTTAAGAATGATTGCTATACCTTGGGGACTTCGCTTCTACAAGACAGATTAGCAAGATAGGAGCCTCATTATGCATGAAAGTCATTTGTTTTTCCGTGAATCCAGCACAGCACAAGTTCTGGGGTTGCAATTCATAAAGAGAACAAATGTGAAGACTGAGAGCTGTTATGACGTTAATCTTCATGAATATGGAAACAAGTGAATTATTATCTTTCTCTTTACAAGGTGAAAAGAATTGTCGCAACAAATTTGAATCTTGGTGTTTGTTGGAAGGTGAGAGCTGAAGCCCTTCTTTTCTTAGGAGATTCACCCACCTTTAAATGGTCAGTCTATGACAAAATTCCCCAAATCAGGGATCTTTTCATTGACCCCAAAGGGGCCAATTTTCTCCTAATCCCATTTTTTCTAATCGAGAGGCCTCTTGGGACATCCCTGGTGGTCCAGGGGTGAAGATTTCACCTGCCAGTGCAGGGGGTTCAGGTTCAATCCACATTCCTCATGGCCATAAAACCAAAACACCTAATAGAAGCAATATTGTAAAAATTCAATAAAGACTAAAAATGATCCACATCAAAAAAAAATCTTTTAAAAAACAGGTCTCTTCAACATACTTAGTATGGGATCTTAAGCTACATATAAGTAATCAATTTTTGACTTCTTCTTCTTGAGCTAACCTACTTTTTGGTATTTATCTTCATTCTGGCTATATTTATGCTACACAAATTCCACTGTCAATAAACTCTCAATTCTGTTAATGTCCAGAATTAGGAATCTGAACCTTTCTGTTCAGGAGCTCAACACCATGCTTAGTAAGGAAGGATTCCTGGCAGCTCAGCTTTGGCTGTGCCCTCATACATTCACATCTGGGATTTTAAAATTCCACTGAAAATCCACTGATATTCCATTAAGTGTAAAAAATTGCTGTTTCTGGAGAGCTGTTAAGGTCTTTTTGGAGAAGCAAGATTCCTTTAAAGAGAACTAAAAAATATATTTTTTTAAAGTAAAGCAGGCAAACAAATGGTTCAAAATGCCTTAGAGTCCTCTCTCATTGGAACTATTACTAATTATCCACCTGTATTCTATTAGTTTATGTGAGCTCTATTAACCTGTTAAAAGGATTTAGCAGAAGAAAGGCATTTAGAAACTAGACTAGAAAATCAAAAGTCTTCAAATTTAAGCATGATATTTCCTTGCCAGGGCATACAGTGAAAGGAGAATGGTATAATGATGAGAAACCAGCCTGTCTCCCAAGTCTTATTTGACCACCTACCACTTGTGTGCCCTTGAACATGTTTTAATCCCTGGGCCTCAGTTGCATCCTTGTTAGTGAAAATAAGCATAATTCCTACATCAAGGCTGGATGTAAGAAACTGGATAACATATGTGAAGCCAATAGAAAGCCAGACTCATAACAGGGGCTCAGTGAATGCTAGTTATCTCTTCCAGGGCATCCCTACTTTCACTCTCCCTAATCTCTCTGTTCCTAATCCAGATAACCTATGTTACAAGAGAACTGTAAGGACTGATTTTAGGATGATGCACAGAAAATATATAGAGCATGTGCAAAAATCATATATACAGCATTTATATTGCAAAAATCCTTCCATAGACAAAAGAATTGCTTAAAGAAAAATCCACAACAAAAGGATCTCCTTCTAAGACAAGACACATGGAGGAGGCACAGGAAATAGAACTAACTGGTAACTGCAAGGGGAGAAGAACTGGTTGAGGGGAGAGAGAGCTTTCCTTCAGCTTAAGCAACTGAGTGACCAAAGATGCCTTGAACTGAGGTGGGCATAGAGGATAGGGCAAGCAGAGGCTGTAACGAGGGATGATAATGGGTTTAACTTTGGATGGTAATGGGTTGAGTTCTAGACCTGGCTATGGTCTGGATGTCTGTGTCCCTCTCAAATTCCTATGTTGAAATCTTAATCCCCAGGTTGATGGCATTAGGAGGTGGGTCCTTTGGGAGGTGATTAGGTCATGAGGGCAGACCCTCCTGATTTAGATTAGTGCTCTTATAAAAGAGACTCCTGTAGAGCTGCCTAGGTCCTTCCACCATGTGCTGTGTGCTCAGCCGGTGTCCGACTCTTTGCAATCCCACAGACCATAGCCCACCAGGCTCCCCTGTCCATGGAATTCTCCAGGCAAGAATACTGGAGTGGGTTACTGTTTCCTTTTCCATCCACCATGTGAGGACACAGCAAAAAGACACCAAAAAGGAACCAGAAGGTGAGTTCTCACCAGAACCTGACATGCTGGAACCCTGGCCTTGGACTTCCAGCCTCCAGAACTGTGAGCAATAAATTGCTGCTGCTTATAAGCCACCTAGTCTATGGTCTTTTGTTACAACTGCCCAAACAGACTAAGACAGACATGTTGGGTCTGAGCTTTATGATTCTCTAATCAGCCCCCAAAACAGACAGTAGTCTCTAAACAAATGTTTCAAGCATGTGCATGCCCTTAAAATAGCCTAATTTACAAGAAACCCTTTTTATACAAAGAGTCATTTGATAAAGCAGTTCCTTGACATATCTGTTTTGTCAATTCCAGTCTCAGTATATCAGGTTTTCCTACAAGAAAAGCAAACCTGCACATATGCTCATTACAGTCTTTAAGAATAGATTTTCTAGTTCATTGCTCCAGGAATGATGACTGCCAATTCAGAAACCTGAGTCGTATATCACAATTTCTATTTCATCCTGTTTATCATTTCAAACTTAAGTTGCTGTCTTTGTCCAGAAGGAAAGAACCTGGTTTTTAAGAAGCACTTTTGAAGTCACCTTGGGTCATAGTTTTCAAGAAGTTTTCCTTCTGTCCAAAACCTCATCCTTTCCTTTCACCTTACGCCACCCTCATTCGCACCTATCCCCCACCACCATTGCCATCAAAAACCCTTAAAAAGTCTAGGAGTTCTTACTTCAGACGTACTGCCACCATTTCAAACATACTAAAATGAGTCATGCAAATCACTTAAAACTTGACTGGTTGAGTTGCAGAAGACTAGATGATATAATGTTATGTTCTAGACATATTTTTTTTTCCTTTTAGTACCAAGATTTTTTTATTTTTTATTTTTTTGGCAATGTATTCTATTTTTTTATTAATTTTTTAATACTTTATTCTACTTTACAGTACTGTATTGGTTTTGCCATACATTGACATGAATCAGCCACATGTGTACATGATCTCCCAATACCGAAGCCCCCTCCCACCTCCCACCCCACACCATCTCCCCGGATCATCCCATACACCAGCCCCAAGCATCCTGTATCCTGTACTGAACATAGACTGGCACTTCGTTTCTTATATGATAGTATACATGTTTCAGTGCCATTCTCCCAAATCACTCCACCCTCCCCCTCTCCCTCAGAGGCCAAAAGTCCATTCTATACCTCTGTGTCTCTTTTGTTGTCTCACATACAGGGTCATTGTTACTATCTTTCTAAATTCCATATATATGTGTCAGTATACTGTATTGGTGTTTTTCTTTCTGGTCAAATCATCCCACCCTTTCCCTCTCCCTCAGAGGCCAAAAGTTCGTTCTATACATCTGTGTCTCTTTTGTTGTCTCACATACAGGGTCATCATTACTATCTTTCTAAATTCCATGTATATGTGTCAGTATACTGTATTGGTGTTTTTCTTTCTGGCTTACTTCACTCTGTGTAATCGGCTCCAGTTTCATCCATCTCATTAGAACTGAGTCAATTTTATTCTTTTTAAGGGCTGAGTAATACACCATTGTGTATATGTACCACAGCTTTCCTATCCATTCATCTGCTGATGGACATTTAGGTTGTTTCCATGTCCTGGCTACTATAAACAATGCTGCAGTGAACATTGGGGTACATACGTCTCTTTCAATTCTGGTTTCCTCTGTGTGTATGCCCAGCAGTGGGATTGCTGGGTCACAAGGCAGTTCTATTTGCAATTTTTTAAGGAATCTCCACACTGTTTTCCATAATGGCTGTACTAGTTTGCATTCCCACCAACAGTGTAAGAGGGTTCCCTTTTATCCACATCCTCTCCAGCATTTATTGCTTGTAGACTTTTGGATGGCAGCCATTCTGTAAGTCAGAATTTGGTAATAAGGAGTTCATGATCTAAGCCACAGTCAGCTTCTGGTCTTATTTTTGTTGACTGTATTGAGCTTCTCCATCTTTGGCTGCAAAAATATAATCAATCTGATTTCAGTGTTGACCATTGGTGATGCCCATCTGCAGAGTCTTCTCTTGTATTGTTGGAAGTGAGTGTTTACTATGAGCAGTGCATTTTCTTGACAGAATATGATCCACTGGAGAAGAGAATGGCATACCTCCTCAGTATTCTTGCTTGAGAATCCCATGAACAATATGAAAAAGCAAAACAATAGGATACTGAAAGAAGAACTCCCCAGGTCAGTAAGTGCCCAATATGCTACTGGAGATCAGTGGAGAAATAACTCCAGAAAGAATGAAGGAATGGAGCCAAAGCAAAAACAATACCCAGTTGTGGATATGACTGGTGATAGAAGCAAGGTCCGATGCTGTAAAGACCAGTACTGCATAGGAACCTGGAATGTCAGGTCTATGAATCAAGGCAAATTGGAAGTGGTCAAACAAGAGATGGCAAGGGTGAACGTCGACATTCTAGGAATCAGTGAACTAAAATGGACTGGAATGGGTGAATTTAACTCAGATAACCATTATATCTATTACTGTAGGCAGGAATCCCTAGAAGAAATGGAGTGGCCATCATGGTCAACAAAAGAGTCCGAAAGGCAGTACCTGGATACAATCTCAAACACGACAGAATGATCTCTGTTCATTTACAAGGCAAACCATTCAGTATCACGGTAATCCAAGTCTATACCCCAACCAGTAACGCTGAAGAAGCTGAAGTTGAATGGTTCTACGAAGACGTACAAGACTTTTTAGAATTAACAGCCCAAAAAGATGTTCTTTTCATTATAGGGGACTGGGATGCAAAAGTAGGAAATCAAGAAACACCTGGAGTATCAGGCAAGTTTGGCCTTATTTATGGAATGAAGTAGGCCAAAGACTAATAGAGTTTTGCTAAG
Organism: Madoqua kirkii; assembly: GCA_006408675.1. NCBI lineage: Eukaryota > Metazoa > Chordata > Mammalia > Artiodactyla > Bovidae > Madoqua > Madoqua kirkii. The sequence goes on along the minus strand of SJYC01066364.1, from coordinate 21,441 downwards.
AGAACACACGGGTTCTAGCAAACACCCTCTTCCAACAACACAAGAGAAGACTCTACCCATGGACATCACCAGATGGTCAACACTGAAATCAGATTGATTATATTCTTTGCAGTCAAAGATGGAGAAGCTCTATACAGTCAACAAAAACAAGACCAGGAGCTGAGTGTGGCTCTAATTTTAATAGCATGTGTATCCATGCTATTAAAATATTATCCTTTATCTGTAGAGCTTCCTTGATAAAATATTTTCATATTATACCTTTTTAAAAGGTCTCTAATATAAAGTCTTTAATTCTATAGATTTTAATATAGAAACAGGTACTGTGAGCAATTTAAAAATTATGAGATTTTTAAAAATATTTCCACCTCCTTATTTACTTAGCAAACTTTATTTACTGTCTCTTGGCACAAAGATATTTCAACTAATAGTATATGTGAAACACCTTATAAAGACACTACTGTGAAAGTGGCATTGCTATTATGATTATTTACTTGAGAATAGGATAAAGAAAAACACATTTCATTGTCATGTCTGTTTCAACACGTTCCAATTAAAGTTGGAATTAATGTCTTTTTTCTGAATATCGTCCACAGTTTATTTATAATTTGATTATTCCATGGTTATTGTAATGTGTTTTGGAAATCTTACATTCACATGATGGAATACTGTATAGCAATAAAAATAAATTAACCCCATGAACTGCAACCTACCAGGTTCCTCTGTCCATGAGATTTTCCAGGCAAGGATACTGGAGTGGGTTGCCATTTCCTTCTCCAAAATTAACTTCAAATATGCACAAATAAAAATCAATCTGAGAACTATAGTAATGAGTGAAAGAAGACAGTCACAAAAGAATATGTTATTATGTGATTTCATTAAATAAAGTTAACTAAAACTACCATAGTTTACTAGAAATCAGAGTAGATATGATCTTGCATGGAGGAGGGGTGGTACACAGAAAATAAAAGGCAACTTGAGAGGCGTTTCTGGAGCACTCATATATTATTTGATCTGGTTACTGCATTTTGTGAGACTGCAACAAACTGCATACTTTGGTATATGTACCATTCTGTATATAAAAGATTTTGAAGGGAAAGTAGAGTGATCAGCTAGTCACTTAAGGCTGTGATTATTTTAAGGTGGATACATAATTTTACTTCTATTCCTTCTGGCCAATCTAATATCATGGCCATAATTAGCTGGAAGACAGATTGGTAATGTGGTCAGTTTTCTGACAGTGAGGTACTGGGCTAAAACTCTGGTGTTCCATTAGCCTCACTCCTTGAGGGACAGCTATGAGTTTTTGCTGCTCTGAGTCAGGCTTTGTTTTCAGAAATGAAGTTAAAATGATATTTCAGTAGTGCCTTTGCTCAGCATTAAAAAAAGCATATTGTAAATTGAAGGAAATTCAAGGGATAATGAGGGAATAATTTTCTCAAAGAAAAAAATCTTGATGAAATATTATTAATAGAAGGTTACTTGCATCTTTATAAAAATAATTACAATAATGTCCCACAGCATTTTACCCACCTATGTTTATATTGTATAAAAAAATAGTTTATATTTGAACTGTTTTTCGTGTGTACATACAACTCATCTGGAAAATTGTTTTGTGTGGAACATTTAAAATCAACTCCATCTATACAGTCAGCTAACAATGGATATCATTGAATGAGGATTTCATTTAACTTGATGGAAATATCATCATTTATACTAGATGTTTTTACATTTCCATAACAGTTTGTGGTGCCAGGATCTCAAACAGAGTTTGTTTTTTATAGCTTTTATATCAATGTTTTTTTTTTTCCTTTGGCTGAGGAATCTCCTACACCTTGGCTCATCTAAAAGTTAGTCTAATAAATATAAACTATACGATTAAGCATCTTATTATAATTTTTCAGTTTTAATAACTAGTGAATGTCTTAAATGTCTTTTATTGTGTGACCATGGCATATGTCAATCAAAAACAAAAGTTATGAATGATGCTGAAATAACTTATTTGCAGAACTAGGACTAATTTATCTTTATCATTTGAAAGAGTAAAGCTATGTAGGAAAATGCGTAGGTTGTTATCTGGTTTTATGTCATTCATACTAGGCTTTCCTGGTAGTTCAGATGGTAAAGAGTCTGCCTGCAATGCAGGAGACCCAGATTTGATCCCTGGGCCAGGAAGATCCCATGGGGAAGGGAATGGCAACCCACTTCAGTATTCTTGCCTGGAGAATTCCATGGACAGACCTTGGGGTTGCCAAGAGTTGAACATGACTGAGCGACTAACACTCATTCCTAGTAGATAATATTAAATCTGCAATATTTTCAGAATCATTTCTCAGAAGTTAACAATACAAAGGAAAATAAGAAGTCTAATGTGATACAGGGGAATGGGGTAGGGAGTGGAGTGTGGCCATCCAAGACGGGCATCTTCCTCCTGGTCAACTGTCAGTATGTGATGAAATGTGAGTTTTGAGGTTCTAAAAATAAAACAACAACTGAAACAAACTCCCTCACCTATTATGAGATACCTTGCTATAAAAAATACCAGCAAAACTCTGATAATTAAGTTGATTTTAAAATGGCTAAAGTGTATCTAACAAATCTGTGACAGAATTGATCTGTGGACCATCACATTGCACATGCTGCATTAGATTTTGAAGTTTATACAAATGTATTTCAGGTTAAATAGGTCACCCCAAAAAATGTTTACTGATTTTTATTATGATTTCTTAATTTTGTTATTGTTGATCCTTCTTATTTAGAGACATTTTGGAGAATTTTTTATAAGAAAACTTAAAAAAAAAATTGAGTAAGAAGTGGGTAAGAGACAGTAAGAGGGTTTCCCTGGGTGGCTGAGTGGTAAAAAATTCTGTCTGCCAAGCAGGAGATGGGGGTTCAATCCCTGGGTCAGGAAGATCCCCTAGAGAGAGAAAGAGCAACCCACTCCAGTATTCTTGCTGGGTAAGTCCCATGGATAGGGGGGCCTGGCAGGTTGCAGTCCATGGGGTCACACTCATGGGGTGCATGGTCAGCCATATCTGACTGACCAAGAGGCACCACCAAGAGGCAGTAAATTCATACAATTAGAGAAATTAAAAGGATGTGGGCATCACATTGATGAATTTTCACACACACACAAATAGATTTGCACTATACAGCAACAGGATAATTTATAAGCAAGATGCCATATTACTAATGTTTCATTTGTATCTAATTAGGTTTTCTAGATTTAAGAACATTTAAAATCTTAGAGTTAAATGTAAATATAGTAAATTTTTTCATACCATTCAGTCAATAAGACTTTTCAGGAGGCACATTCATAAATAATACATTTCCATAACCTTATTTTCCTTCTAAAGCTTTGTAAGATACATACATATGTAGACTATGTAAGCAAGGAAGAAAAAATATCTCTATATATGCATAAATTTGCCTCTCTGAAATTCTGTACACTTTATGTACTTTCTACAAGTGACCTATGAAAGTCTCCTTTTCATCTTAAGTGTGTTGTTAAAATTTTAAATTCTTAGGTAACTTTATCCTGACTCTAAATTTCATCTTCAGAATCAACTGAATTTTCAGGCATGGCAACATATTTTGGAATTAGGGTTTTGAACTGATTTTAAACCATTACTTTCTAAAAGATTGCTAATTGTTTTACTTTCATATTTCTTTTCTTTTTTTTTCTTCACACACTGAAAAGCAGCTGTGTGTGCATGTGTGCATGTGCTTGTATGCTCTCAGTTGTATCTGACTCTTTGCAGGCCCATGAGCTGTAGTCCACCAAGCTCCTCTGTCCATGGGATTTCTCAGGCAAGTATACTGGAGCGAGTTGCCCTCTCCTGCTCCAGGAATAAATGTAAGAAGTAACAAATCATGGAGAAAGGTGAAAGATCTGGAACTTTGCAAATGGAATATGGAAAATTAAGCAGGAAATGAGGAAAGAGTGGGAATCAGCTAGTCCAAAGCAGTGGTTGTAGTAAATCACACGGCAAGAGCTAGAATGAAAAACAGTCAGAAGAACATAGGGAAGAAGGCAGATTTTAGCGATAACTGATAAACAGAGGCCTGAGAGGAACTCCAGAAAAAAAAAAAAAGACATGAGATTATTGCATCAGGATATGCAACAGGTCCAAAAGACAGTTGATTCAGTCAGGCACATCATGAAGTTTTGGGGAGGTATTAAAACCCAGTTAAGTAAGGGGTCTGTAATGAAGAAGGAAAATCTTCACAGATCAGATCCCCAAATGCAAGGCTCAATAACAGATTCAAAACCAATAATGCTTGCTGATTTAAAAAGAAAGGTAACATTTAAAAAGTTTGACATATGAATTTCATACATAATCTTATTTAGCATGATATTTCTGAAAGATCAGGATTTACCTATTTCATCACTGAACAATCAGTTTTAGGAATCATGCATGCTGCTGCTGCTGCTAAGTCGCTTCAGTCGTGTCCGACTCTGTGCGACCCCATAGACGGTAGCCCACCAGGCTCCCCCATCCCTGGGATTCTCCAGGCAAGAATACTGGAGTGGGTTGACATTTCCTCCTCCAATGCACGAAAGTGAAAAATGAAAGTGAAGTCGTTCAGTCGTGTCCTACTTGTAGCGACCCCATGGACTGCAGCCTACCAGGCTTCTCCATTCATGAGGTTTTCCAGGCAAGAGTACTGGAGTGGGGTGCCATTGCCTTCTCCGATCATGCATGCTAGTACTAAATAAATAGCAAAGCTGAGAACTGAGTCCTTGTTCCATAGGACAGTGTATTAACTTCTGTCTCTTCTGTATGGGACTTCCCACATGAAGTGGTAGTAAAGAATCTGCCTACCAATGCAGGAGACTCTGGTTAGATTCCCTGGGTCAGGAAGATCTCCTGGAGAAGGAAATGGCAACCCACTCCAGTGTCCTTGTCTGGGAAATTCCATGGACAGAGAAGTCTGGCAGGCTACTGTCCATGGCATCACAAAAGAATTGGACACAACTTAGCTACTAAACAACAAGCAATCTCCTCTGTCTACTATTCGCTGTAGATTTCTATTTCCACTAATTATTCCTGTAGCAGACTGCTACCAATAGTGGCTTCCAGTAGTACAGATCTGTTTCTTTCGAGTTCTAAAGTCAGAAGTCAGAAATGGATTTCCTGGACAAACATCAGGATGTCAGCAGAGCTGCATTCATTCTGGAAGGTTCTGATAGATGGTCTAGTTATGCTGAATGCCTTGTCCAGTTTCCAGAGAGTGTCCATATTTCTTGGCTTGTGACCCTGTTCCCACATTTTCAAAGCCAGTAACTTGGGACTAAGGCCTTCTCACATTGTCACCTCTCTGGTTCTCCTTAGTCACAGCCTCCTCTGCATCTTCTTAGGACTCTTGTGATTACACTGAGTCCCTCTGGATAATCCAGGATAATCTTATAGTAATATCAGCTGACTGGCAAACTTAATTCCACTGCCTGCACACTTAATGTAGCATTGCCATGTAATGTAAGATACTGACAATCTTCCGGTATCAAGGTGTTGAGCATTTTTTAGAGAGGCAGGACATTATCTGCTGAGCCCAGATTTAGAAGACTTTGTGTATTCTCAGCTCTAAGGCCTGAGCAAGCTCTTAGGACACGATCAAACTCCAGGAGATGTTAGAGGACAGATAAGCCCATAGGGTTGCAAAGAGTTGGACGTGACTTAGTGACTAAACAACAACAACAAAAGGCCTCACTCAGTTAAGGGACCTTCACATGGGTAATAAAGCTACCAACAGAATGTAAAGTTTTCACCTCAATTTTTCTAACAATTTTTCTAGCTTAAACTTTCAACTTCTGGACTAATTTTAAAAAATATCTAAATTAGAAGAAAGTGATAAAGTATAAAGCCCTGGTCAAAAAAGAGAATGCACGTGTGTGTGTGTGTGTGTGTGTGTGTGTGTGTGTGTATGCTGATGAAGAAAAAATGATGAGTATGAAACATAAGGACTTCAGACAGAAAAATGAAAAGAATAATTTCATATGTACCTGCTCATATAATATCTTTTTTGGAAGATTAAAAAAAAATGAAAAGACATATAGGGGAGCGATTTTTTTTAAGTTATCTCTAAATAGCTAAGAGGACATTGTGTTGAAAATAAATATGTCATCATTTCTGATCTAAGATTTCTCTTTAGTGAATTCTAGCAGCAGCACAAATTATCAGAAAAGGACCTGGAGGGCTGCCGTCTATGGGGTCACACAGAGTCGGACATGACTGAAGTGACAGCAACAGCAACAGCAGCATAAATTATGAAAATAATAGCATGATAGGATATTTTAAGATAACTGAGCAAAATAGAATTTTTAAAAATAAAGAATAATTATATAATAAGAAATTGACATTAAAGATAAAATATAGAATCCTACTATTACAATGAAGACGCCAAGATTCTTACATTTTTTGCAAATAGCAAATTTAAGTAAAATGAGGATTTTTCCAGTCTTGTCCAAGAGCTGTGCTGAGTTGGAAGTAAATAGCTATAAGGTTTAGCAGTATGTAATAGGTCATGTAGAAAAAAGAGTTTTTCTGTTATGCTGTTGACAAAACTAGAAATATAAGAAATGAAATTTGCTGGTCATGGGACCAGAGGGAGAGAGAAGCATGTGATAAGGTAGGAGAAATGCCATGTGGAAGTGGCACCTTACACTCAGATCCACTGGGCTTTAAAAGTCCAGTGCAACAATGTGGTTTATAAAAGAAACATGGTTGCCACCATAGGCCACAATGATACCCAAATAGCTACAGACTCCAGTATTTTTGTCTGGAGAATTCCATAGGCAGAGGAGTCTGCTGGGCTCCAGTCCATGGGGTTTCAAAGAATCAGATCTGACTGACTGACTAACAGACAAACATACGCCAATTCTGTTCAGCTCAGTTGCTCACTTGTGTCTGATTCTTTGCAACCCCATGGACTACAGCACGCCAGGCCTCCCTGTCCATCACCAACTCCAGAAGCTTATTCAAACTAATGTCCCTGGAGTTGATGATGCCATCCAACCATCTCATGCTCTGTCATCCCCTTCTCCTCCTGCCTTCAATCTTTCCCAGTATCAAGGTCTTTTCAAATGAGTCAGCTCTTCGCATCAGGTGACCAAAGGATTGGAGTTTCAGCTTCAGAATCAGGCCTACCAATGAATATTCAGGATTGATTTGCTTGAGGATAGACTGGTTGGATCTCCTTGCAGTCTAAGGGACTCTCAAGAGTCTTCTCCAACACCACAGTTCAAAAGCATCAATTTTTTGGCCCTTAGCTATCTTTATAGTCCAACTCTCACATCCATACATGACAACTGAAAAAACTATAGCTTTGACTAGATGGACCTCTGTTGCCAAAATAATGTCTTGCTGTCTAGTTTGGTCATAACTTTTCTTCCAAGGAGCAAGCGTGTTTTAATTTTAAGGCTGCAGTCACCGTCTGCGGTGATTTTGGAGTCCAAAAAATAAAGTGTTTCCATTGTTTCCACATCTATTTACCATGAAATGATGGGACCAGATGCCATGATCTTAGTTTTCTGAATGTTGAGCTTTAAGCCAACTTTTCACTATCTTCTTTCACTTTCATCAAGAGGCTGTTAATTCTTCTTTGCTTTCTGCCACAAGGGTGGTATCATTTGCATATCTGAAGTTATTGATATTTCACTGGCAATCTTCATTCCAGTTTGTGCTTCATCCAGCCCAGCATTTCACACGATGTAGTCTGCATATAAGTTACATAAGCAGGGTGACAATATACAGCCTTGACATACCCATTTCCCTATTTGGAACCAGTCTGTTGTTTCATGTTCAGTTCTTATTGTTGCTTCTTGACCTGTATATAGATTTCTCAGAAAGCAGATCGGGTGATCTGTGCCTTTATCCAATTCCTTCTGCTTCTTTAAACACTTTATTGTTATTAAAGCAATGTTATCAATGTTGTAATGACTTCAAAAAGATGTAATTAACATCAGGAAGCAGATAGGAAGATAGATCATAATTAAATTTGAAAAAAATTCAGAATGTTTGTATTTGGAAATTCATTAAGCCTATAATTTAGTTGCAAACAATTGTCACTGCTGCCATTCACTGTTTTATATTTTTTATTTGGGTACATATAGAAAATGTACCCAATGTCTTTCTCAGTCTATCAAGTCAAAGGTTTTGACAACTTTTTGTTTCTTATCATTTAGATTTTGAACATACACTATCAATATTGTGACTAAATTGTTAATTTCTTGATGTTTCTTACATGGCATGCTTTTCTATAGACTGTTTAAAATTGCTATTTATAATAGATTGGAAAGCTATGGACCTGTAATTGTTTAGTTACATAATTATGTTTCACTTGATTGCGGGGATTTCTTTATACAACACAAGATTTTCTGTGGATAATTAAATTCTGCCCCTGTTGTCAGGCCCTTGAAATTGTCCATCTTTGAAAAGCATGAAATCTTCTATGAATAAAATTAAGAATTTTAGAAATTTTTAAAATATACTGACTCCTCATCATGACATGGATAATTGAAGGCTGACGTGTAACTAGGTAGCGATCTGCTAATCATTTCTGGTTTATATTTCTATTAAGGATATGCTATTGTTCAGTCACTAAGTTGTATCTGACTCTTTCTAACTCATGCGTGACCCCATAGACTGTAGCACACCAGGCTTCCCTGTCCTTCTCTATATCCAAGACATAAAAATATTAAAACAAACTATTTTAGATCATTGTGAATGTGAAATAAATTGGGTAAGGATTAAAGAAAAATAGACATGATTACATGTTATTTTATGAAGGCTTTTTTAATACTTGAATAATTGTTTAAATGATTCAAGAAAACGTCTTGTGCTTTGGTAAATTAATCTCATGGGGTGAAACATAAAGTGCACATGGAGTACTAAGATGGAACTTGTGAGACTAAATGGGGCTTATGGCATAGTTAATTTATTCTTACTTGAGTTATGTACAGATTATTTGTCACCAGATTAAACAGTGATTCAGGGTGATTATTATGAAGTCGCTCAGTCGTGTCCAACTCTTTGAGGCCCCGTGGACTGTAACCTACTAGGCTTCTCTGTCCATGGGATTCTCCAGGCAAGAATACTGGAGTGGATTGCCATTTCCTTCTCCAGGGGATCTTCCCGACCCAGGGATAGAACCTGGGTCTCCCACATTGGAGGCAGACACTCACCTCAAGATAATATTTTCATCGAACTTCCTATTTTAAAATCTCAGCAAAATATACAAATTTACTACTGCTACTATTACCAATTATAGTTTGTAGATGTAGAAGCTACCTAACTTCATCTTGAATTAGTAGCAAGGAAAATCTAGGATTAATTGAAGAAGCTACATGGAATGTCCAACGATAGTAGCCTTTCTTTCACAGATCTACCGAGTCCCAATTAAAACTAATATAAAAGCTTTTGAACATAAAGGAAAGTTGATGGTTCTATCTTTGAAATGTAAGTATTTGTAAGTATTTATGGCATCTGGTCCTATCACTTCATGGGAAATAGATGGGCAAACAGTGGAAACAGTGTCAGACTTTATTTTTCTGGGCTTCAAAATCACTGCAGATAATGATTGCAGCCATGAAATTAAAAGACGCTCACTCCTTGGAAGAAAAGTTATGACCAACCTAGATAGCATATTCAAAAACAGAGACATTACTTTGCCAACTAAGGTCCCTCTAGTTAAGGCTATGGTTTTTCCTGTGGTCATGTATGGATGTGAGAGTTGGATTATGAAGAAGACCGAACACCGAAGAATTGATGCTTTTGAACTGTGGCTGTCTCTTATACACATCTGGCATGCTTTTCTATAGACTGTTTAAAATTGCTATTTATAATAGATTGGAAAGCTATGGACCTGTAATTGTTTAGTTACATAATTATGTTTCACTTGATTGCGGGGATTTCTTTATACAACACAAGATTTTCTGTGGATAATTAAATTCTGCCCCTGTTGTCAGGCCCTTGAAATTGTCCATCTTTGAAAAGCATGAAATCTTCTATGAATAAAATTAAGAATTTTAGAAATTTTTAAAATATACTGACTCCTCATCATGACATGGATAATTGAAGGCTGACGTGTAACTAGGTAGCGATCTGCTAATCATTTCTGGTTTATATTTCTATTAAGGATATGCTATTGTTCAGTCACTAAGTTGTATCTGACTCTTTCTAACTCATGCGTGACCCCATAGACTGTAGCACACCAGGCTTCCCTGTCCTTCTCTATATCCAAGACATAAAAATATTAAAACAAACTATTTTAGATCATTGTGAATGTGAAATAAATTGGGTAAGGATTAAAGAAAAATAGACATGATTACATGTTATTTTATGAAGGCTTTTTTAATACTTGAATAATTGTTTAAATGATTCAAGAAAACGTCTTGTGCTTTGGTAAATTAATCTCATGGGGTGAAACATAAAGTGCACATGGAGTACTAAGATGGAACTTGTGAGACTAAATGGGGCTTATGGCATAGTTAATTTATTCTTACTTGAGTTATGTACAGATTATTTGTCACCAGATTAAACAGTGATTCAGGGTGATTATTATGAAGTCGCTCAGTCGTGTCCAACTCTTTGAGGCCCCGTGGACTGTAACCTACTAGGCTTCTCTGTCCATGGGATTCTCCAGGCAAGAATACTGGAGTGGATTGCCATTTCCTTCTCCAGGGGATCTTCCCGACCCAGGGATAGAACCTGGGTCTCCCACATTGGAGGCAGACACTCACCTCAAGATAATATTTTCATCGAACTTCCTATTTTAAAATCTCAGCAAAATATACAAATTTACTACTGCTACTATTACCAATTATAGTTTGTAGATGTAGAAGCTACCTAACTTCATCTTGAATTAGTAGCAAGGAAAATCTAGGATTAATTGAAGAAGCTACATGGAATGTCCAACGATAGTAGCCTTTCTTTCACAGATCTACCGAGTCCCAATTAAAACTAATATAAAAGCTTTTGAACATAAAGGAAAGTTGATGGTTCTATCTTTGAAATGTAAGTATTTGTAAGTATTTTAATAATACAATAGATAGAATATAAATCAAATATTTTATGAAGAAATTCTGAGCACATTTGATTAGTAATCATTATTCATGTTCCTGCTCTTGCACATTGTTGTACCAATTTCTTAGATGTATGTAGCTAACAATATTCTTGATTATCAAAGAGTTGTTCTATGTTAAATATATTATTTTCATTCTGTATTGTACTCTCTCACTTTCTTTCTGGGATTCTCTCTGTTCTTCTTCTTCTTCTTCTTCTTCTTCTTCTCTCTCTCTCTCTCTCTCCAACCCCCAGCCATCTTGGTAGAAATATGTTCAACTCAAAATATAACTCTGATAAGTAAGAAATGAATAATAAGCTTTCAATTATAAATGCTATATAGTTAACAAATACTAATTGCACTGGTGATTACGAGCTTTGTTAATTAAATCAATGAGTAAATATTATTTCTTTGAAACTGTAAAAGTGATTACATGGGATTATATTTTAATAGTTTTCATTGTCCAATGGAAATGATAGTCAAGACTAATCAATAGCAGGAGGTAATGATAGGAACAATGAGCCAGTTTTTTTAGACATGGAAAACCCAACTATATCATCAGCCCATCTAGCCATGTGTAAAACAACTATCTTTCATTTATTGAAAAAGAGATAAGTACATACCCAATAATAAAAACATTCTTTAGGTGAAAGCAATCCCTCAAATATTTTTTTTCACATTCTATCTCTTGAAATGGTGAAACTGATTAAGAAAATATTTGTATGCCTCACTTAAAAGACAAATCCTTTATTTCCAAATGTTTTATGATTAAAGGTTTTGACTGAAGTTACTAAGGCAGCATTGATTTGTTTGATTTTCCATGCTTTAGTCAGCAATATCAATGTCTGAAAAGTAAACAAATTGATATATGTAAACATGCTTGATGGCAAAATATATAGAAGTTTGGATGCTGGAGAGTAGCTGGTGGGAACTAATATAAAGACTCCCTTTCTAGTCATGTACCCGTTTATTTCAGATGCAAGTGATTTGGTTCCTAAGTAATAATATTAGCCATTCAGTAATGTAACTACCCCTCTAGAAAATTTCAAATGTATTTTGAATGTCAAAGTTGAATGGAGATATTTTCTGGTAGATCAACCACTTAGATAATTAAAATTATTCTCCCTAAAGAAGACAATTCTAGTTCACAAGCTTAGAAGATAAAATGCAGTCAATAAACAGTAAATAGCATAATGCTGATAAGTGGCATATAGTGCTAAAAATCTAAGAAATTGACAATTGATCATAAATCAGTTATTATATCTATTAACTTATAGTTTAGTTAGCAGAATATTTAATGTCTCTTGAGTATTTTATAAAATGAAAATATCTGACAATACTTTTTCTAATTATTATGGAGGCCTACAAACAATTACAAAAGTAATGCATAGTCACACCAAGCACAAACTTAGTGACAAATTAAAGGTAAGTGTAATTGGTAATTCAGATGGTAAAGAATCTACGTGAAATGCAGAAGACCCAGATTTGATTCCTGGGTCAGGAAGATCCCCAGGAGAAGGGATGGCACCTAACTCCAGTATTCTTGCCTGGAGAATTCCATGGACAGAGGTGCCTGGTGGCCTATAGTCCATGGGGTCACAAAGAGTTGGACACAACTGAGTGACTCTGGTTCCAAATAGGAAAAGGAGTATGTCAAGGCTGTATATCATCACCCTGCTTATTTAACTTCTATGCAGAGTACATCATGAGAAACACTGGACGGGAAGAAACACAAGCTGGAATCAAGATTGCCGGGAGAAATATCAATAACCTCAGATATACAGATGACACCACCCTTATGGCAGAAAGTGAAGAGGAACTAAAAAGCCTTTTGAATAAAGTGAAAGATGAAAGAGAAAAAGTTGGCGTAAAGCTCTCCATTCAGAAAATGAAGATCATGGCATCTGGTCCCATCACTTCATGGGAAATAGATTGGAAAGCAGTGAAAACAGTGTCAGATTTAATTTTAGGAGGGCTCCAAAGTCACTGCAGATGGTGACTGAAGCCATGAAATTAAAAGATGCTTACTCCTTGGAAGAAAAGTTATGACCAACCTAGATAGTATAAACAGAAGCAGAGACATTACTTTGCTGACTAAGGTCCGTCTAGTCAAGGCTATGGTTTTTCCTGTGGTCATGTATGGATGTGAGAGTTGGACTGTGAAGAAGGCTGAGGTCTGAAGAATTGATGCTTTTGAACTGTGGTGTTGGAGAAGACTTTTGAGAGTCCCTTGGACTTCAAGGAGATCCAACCAATCCATTCTGAAGGAGATCAGCCCTGGGATTTCTTTGGAAGGAATGATGCTAAAGCTGAAACTCCAGTACTTTGGCCACCTCATGCGAAGAGTTGACTCATTGGAGAAGACTCTGAAGCTGGGAAGGATTGTGGGCAGGAGGAGAAGGGGATGACAAGGATGAGATGGCTGGATGGCATCATTGACTAGATGGATGTGAGTTTGTGTGAACTCCGGGAGTTGGTGAAGGACAGGGAGGCCTGGCGTGCTGCGATTCATGGAGTTGCAAAGAGTCGGACACGACTGAGTGACTGAACTGAACGGAACTGAGTGACTAACACACATTTTTTTTTTTTTTAATTTTATTCACTTACTTTTAGTTTTGGCTGTGCTGGTTCTTCACTGCTGTGCAGGTTCTTCTCTAGTGACAGCAAACAGGGATGGTGTGCAGGCTTCTTGTTGTTATGACAAGCAAGCTCTAGGACATGTAGATTTCAGTATCTGTGCCTCCCAGGCTTTGGAGAATGGGCTCAGTAGTTGTGGAGCATGGGCTTAGTAGCTGTAGAGCGTGGGCTCAGTAGTTGTGGACCATGGGCTCAGTAGTTGTGGACCATGGGCTTAGTTGTCCCATGGCAAGTGGGGTCTTCAAGGAACAGGGATTGAACCCATGTCTCCTACATTGGCAGGTGGATTCTTTACCACCAAGTCAACATGGAAGACTCAAATGAAGAATAATTTACTGTGAATACCATGCTTTGTGTGCCAATGATCAGATTTTAAAATAGTATGTTGATGGCTGTGTTTGTATAGTTTGTGAATAATGAAAAGTTGCAATGTTTGTTTTTGATATCTGTTTAGATTATCTAGCTTAGATTTATGTTTCTAATATATTATCACTACTCTTAGTAATAGTAAGAAGTATAAAGTTTAAATATATACATATAATGCTATTTTATTATAATATTAAATAATTCAAGAGTCAAAATATCAGAAACAGGTAGTTTTTGGGTCAAGAGTTCCCAGTAGAGAGACATTTTGAAGCCTATAGAAGGCAATGGCAACCCATTCCGGTACTCTTGCCGGGATGGGCCCAGGTTTGGAGGATCCTGGTAGGCTGCAGTCCACGGGATCACTAGGAGTCGAACACGACTTCACTTTCACTTTTCACTTTCATGCATAGGAGAAGGAAATGGCAACCCACTCCAGTATTCTTGCCTGGAGAATCCAGGGACAGTAGAGCGAGTGGGCTGCCATCTATGGGGTCGCACAGAGTCAGACACGACTGAAGCGACTTAGCAGCAGCATACTTCCCTTTAACATTAGGAATTAGTATGTCTTTAACCTGGTAAATACTTGATGTATGTCAAAGAATCCTGTACTTTCTATTATTTTATCTTTGTTCAGTCTCAAAATTTTGTTTTGATTGCTTGATCCTTGTAGGCATTTGATTTTCCTACAGGAAAATTGTTTTCTATGATCTCTGAGAATCAGTTACTTAGTATTTTCTCCTCATTTCTGATAGAGAAGGTGTGCAGTATCACAGGCCAGGTAGCATTTGAAATTAATCCTTGGCTGGTACACAGCCACTATTATAAAGACATGTTTGTTTCTAATACTAAGAGGGTGACATCAACAGAATTAATGGAAAATATTACAGAATTTACATGGACTTAAATGTTTTCAAACTAGCTCGAAAGAATTGTATCATTGACCTTCTCAGTGTCATTCTTTCTCTTCTGGCCCAAGGTGCTATAAATACCTCTACTTAATTAAAAACAGGATTATTACTAGTCATTTTGTCTCTCCTAGCTGAATCATGACACTCCCATTACATAACCAAAAGTTGACATTTTTTTTTCCATGAAAAAAATGTTATATCACCTTATGTTATAGTAAGTATGATTTCTTCTTGGATATACTCTTTTTGTAATTTTGCAACTAAATAATATTTTAACTTAGATTTACTTTCTCAACAATATTTCTGTGTAAAGCAAAGACAAATTTCAGCAAGGTCCGTTCACTCAGATGTGTCTGACTCTTATGACCCCATGAACCACAGCAAGCAAGGCCTCCCTGTCCATCACCAACTCCCAGAGTCCACTCAAACTCATGTCCATTGAGTCAGTGATGCCATCCAACCATCTCACCCTCTGTTGTCCCCTTCTCCTCCTGCCCTCAATCTTTCCCAGCATCAGAGTCTTTTCCAGTGAGTCAGCTCTTCACATCAGGTGGCCAAAGTAATGGAGTTTCAGCTTCAATAGTAGTCTTTCCAATGAACATCCAGGACTGATCTGCTTTACGATGGACTGGTTGGATTTCTTTGCAGTCCAAGGGACTCTCAAGAGTCCATCACAGTTCAAAATTGTCAATTCTTTGGCTCTCAGCTTTCTCTTTAGTCCAACTCTCACATCCATACATGACCACAGGAAAAACCATAGACTTGACTAGATGGACCTTTGTGGCCAAAGTAATGTCTCTGCTTTTGAATATACTATCTAGGTTGGTCTTTTAATTTCATGGCTGCAGTTACCATCTGCAGTGATTTTGGAGCCCCTAAAGATAAAGTCTGACACTGCTTCCACTGTTTCCCCATCTATTTCCCATGAAGTGATAGGACCAGATGCCATGATCTTAGTTTTCTTAATGTTGAGCTTTAAGCCAACTTTTTCACTTTCCACTTTCACTTTCATCAAGAGGCTCTTTAGTTCTTCACTTTCTGCCATAAGTGTGGCATCATCTGCATATCTGAGGTTATTGATATTCTCCCAGCAATCTTGATTCCAGCTTTGGCTTCCTCCAGCCCCGCGTTTCTCATTATGTACTCTGCATATAAGTTAAATAAACAGGGTGACAGTATACAGTATACATTCCTTTTTCTATTTAGAACCAGTCTGTTGTTCCATGTCCAGTTCTAACTGTTGCTTCCTGATCTGCATACAGGTTTCTCAAGAGGATGCAGGTCGGGTGGTCTGGTATTCCCATCTCTTGAAGAATTTTGCACAGTGTGTTGTGATTCACACAATCAAAGGCTTTGCATATTAAATAAAGCAGAAATAGATGATTTTCTGTAATTTGCTCACTTTTTTGATGATCCAGCAGATGTTGGCAATTTGATCTCTGTTTCCTATGCCTTTTCTAAAACCAGTTTGAACATCTGGAAGTTCACGATTCAGATATTGCTGAGGCCTGGGTTGAAGAATTTTAAGCATCACTTTACTAGCGTGTGAGATCAGTGCAATTGTGTGGTAGTTTGAGTATTCTTTGGCATTGCCTTTCTTTGGCATTGGAATAAAAACTGACCTTTTCCAGTCCTGTGGCCACTGCTGAATTTTCCAAATTTGCTGGCATATTGAGTACAGTACTTTCACAGCATCATCTTTCAGGATTTGAAATAGCTCAACTGAAATTCCATTACCTCCATTAGCCTTGTTCATAGTGATGCTTCCTAAAGCCCACTTGACTTCACATTCTAGGATGCCTGGCTCTAGGTGAGCCACCATCGTGATTATGTGGGTCATGAAGATCTTTTTTGTATACTTTTTCTGTGTATTTTTGCCACTTTTTCTTAATACATTCTGCTTCTGTTAGGTCACTGCCATTTCTGTCCTTTACTGAGCCCATCTTTGCATGAAATGTTCCCTTGGTATCTCTAAAGAATCCAAAATGCAGTACTTGGATTCAGTCTCAAAAATGACAAAATGATCTCTGTTTCCAAGGCAAACCATTCAATATCATGGTAATCCAAGTCTATGCCCTGATCAGTAATGCTGAAGAAGCTAAAGTTGAACAGTTCTATGAAGAGCTACAAGACCTTCTAGAACTAACACCACAAAAAGATGTCCTTTTCATTATAGGGGACTGGAATGCAAAAGTAGGAAGTCAAAAAACACCTGTAGTAACAGACATATTTTGCCTTGGAATACAGAATGAAGCAGGGTAAAGGCTACTAGAGTTCTACCAAGAGAACACACTGGTCATAGAAAACACTCTTTTCCAACAACACAAGAAAAGACTCTACACATGGACATCAGCAGATGGTCAACACTGAAATCAGATTGATTTTATTCTTAGCAGCCAAAGATGGAGAAGCTCTATACAGTCAGCAAAAACAAGACCAGGATCTGACTGTGGCTCAGATTATGAACTTCTTATTGCCAAATTCAGACTGAAATGGAAGAAAGTGGAGAAAACCACTAGAGCATTAGGTAATTCAGGTATGCCCTAAATCAAATCCCTTATGACTATACAGTGGAATTGAGTAATAGATTTAAGCGACTAGATCTGATAGACAAAGTGCCTGATGAACTATGATCAGGGTTTCTGACATTGTACAGGAGACAGGAATCAAGACCATCCTCAAGAAAAAGAAATGCAAAAAACAAAATGGCTGTTTGAGGAGACCTTACAAATAGCTGTCAAAAGAAGGGAAGTGAAAAGCAAAGGATAAAAGGAAAGATATACTCTTTTGAATGCAGAGTTCCAAAGAATAGCAGGGAGAAATTAAAAAAAAAAAAACCTTCCTCAGTGATCAAGGCAAAGAAATAGAGCAAAACATTAGAATGGGAAAGACTAGAGATCTCTTCAAGAAATGTCAACAAAATTTTACCCAAATAATTGTAGAAAGATATCTGATATGTTGTAAAATTTCTATACAGCTCTAATTATTTGTGATAATTTTATATAAATAAGAAATCATTAGCTAGAGCTATAAATATATCCATGTCTTTGAATCAGTAATTTCACAATTCCTAGAGAAACCTTGAACAATGGCTATGAATCAAAGTGCACACTGAAAAAGTATCAATGATAGTAACAATTGAAATGAATTAGAATTGTGACAAAACACACTCACCAGCTGAACCAAGGGATGTGTGTGTGTGTGTGTGTGTGTGTGTGTGTGTGTGTATGTGTTAGTCACTCAGTCGTGTCCAATTCCTTGTGACCCCCTGGGCTGTAGCCCACAAGGTTCCTCTCTGTATGATTTTCTCCAGGCAAGAATGGTGGAATGGGTTGCCATTTCCTTCTCCAGGGAATTGCCCTTCCTGACTCAGGGATTGAACCCCTGGTCCCTGGCATTGCAGGCAGACTACTGACTTAGCTACCAGGGAAGAGAACCAAGGGATGGACTCCAAGAAACGAAGCACAGCGAAAATGACACTTTTAATGATGGTTTTGCAAGATAGGGTGTCTAGCTGGCAGACACACTCAGGGCAGTTACAACAACCAATTTATTCCCTAAACACAGGTCTCAGCCCCTGGTTCCTCATTAGTTGACTACTATGGTGTGTACAATCTTCCTGGACTTTGCCTAAGTGTCATCATTTCTTTACAGGGTATCCTTTTTTTCTCTTTTCCCAAGTTACATCTGCATTTTTCAACAAAGAATTTCTTGTTAGTTTATCCCTTCTGCCAACATCCTGTTTGCTTAGGAACCCTCCAGGTACATGAATTATGTCACGTCTAAGTCCTTATGCAAGTTTACAGTCAGGGCACAGGCATTGGGTGGAGTCCTATCTCTTTAGGATCCAGTCTGATCTCTCACCCTGAACTTGAAATTGAGTCCAGGCCTCAATTTTCTCATGTTTATGAGTTTAGCAGTTAGTTTTTCTGTTTATTTGTCTGTTTGTTTTTTCATTCAGAGTTAGCTACTTGAAAATGGACCTCTTCAAGTTTCTATTTCTTACAGAATGATTTAGAATGTTTTTTTAATGCATGAACAATATTTGATCTTTACTACACTAATCATAAAGACTACAAAAATATCAAAATATAAAGACCTAAATGAAAGACCAGAAACTATAAAACTGTTAGAAGAAAACTCAGGCAGAACACTCTTTGACATAAATCAGAGAAAGATCCTCTATGATCCACCTCCCAGAGTAATGGAAATAAAACAAAAATAAATGGAACCTAATTAAACTTTAAAACTTGTGCACACCAAAGGAAACTATAAACAAAGTGAAAAAACAACCCTTAGAATGGGAGAAATTAATAGCAAATGAAAGGACTAGCAAAGATGTACTCTCCAAAATATGCAAGCAGCTCATGCAGCTCAATATCAGAAAAACAAGCAATCCAATGAAAACATGGGAAGAAGACCTAAACAGACATTTCTCAAAAGAAGACATATTACAGATGGCTAATAAAGACATGAAAAGATGCTCAGCATTGCTCATTTTTAGAAAAATGAAAATAAAAATTACAATGCAGTATCAACTCACATTGGTCAGAATGGCCATCATCAAAAAGTCTACAATGTATTGTAAGAGAGGGTGTGGAGAGAAGGGAATTTTCTCACACTGTTGTTGAGTTAAACTGATATAGCTACTATATAGAACAGTATAGAGATCCCTTAAAAATTAGAAATAAAACTACCCTGTGACCTAACAATCCCACTACTGGGCATATACATTGAGGAATCCTTAATTGAAAAATATATATGTCCACCAAAGTACAAGGACATGGAAACAATTTAGATGTCCACCCACAGATGAATGGATATAGAAGTTGTAGTACATATATACAGTGGAATATTACTCAGCCATAAAAAGGAACACATTTGCGTCAGTTCTAGTGAAGTAGATCAACCTAGAGCCTATTATACAGAGTAAAGTAAGTCAGAAAGAGGAAACCAAATATAGCCTATTAGCACATATATATGGAATCTAGAAAGATGGTACTCATGAACCTATTTGGAGGGCAGCAATGAAGACCCAGACATAGAGAACAGACTTATGGATACAGTGGGGGAAGGAGAGGGTCAGATGAATTGAGAGAATAGCTTTGAAACATGTACATTACCATATGTAAAAGGAATGACCAGTGGGAATTTGACACATGAAGCTCACATCTGATGCTCTCTGACGACGTAGATGGGTGAGTGGTATGAGGGAGCTTCAAGAGGGTGAGGACATTGTATAGCTATGGCTGATTCATGTCGATTGTATGGCAGGAACCAATAGAATATTGTCAGTTCAGTTCAGTTCAGTTGGTCAGTCTTGTCCGACTCTTCGCGACCCCATGAATCGCAGCACTCCAGGCCTGCCTGTCCATCACCAACTCCCAGAGTTCACTCAGACTCGCATCATTGAGTCTGTGATGCCATCCAGCCATCTCATCCTCTGTCATTCCCTTCTTCTCCTGCCCCCAAACCCTCCCAGCATCAGAGTCTTTTGCAATGAATCAACTCTTCTCATGAGGTGGTCAGAGTACTGGAGTTTCAGCTTTAGCATCATTCCTTCCAAAGAAATCCCAGGGTTGATCTTCGGAATGGACTGGTTGTATCTCCTTGCAATCCAAGGACTCTCAAGAGTCTTCTTCAACACCACAGTTCAAAAGCATCAATTCTTCGGCACTCAGCCTTCTTCACAGTCCAACTCTCACATCCATACATGACCACAGGAAAAACCATAGCCTTGACTAGACATGTCTTAGTTGGCAAAGTAATGTCTCTGCTTTTGAATATGCTGTCTAGGTTGGTCATAACTTTCTTCCCAGGAGTAAGCGTCTTTTAATTTCATGTTAATTTCATGACTGCAGTCACCATCTGCAGTGATTTTGGAGCCCAGAAAAATAAAATCTGACACCATTTCCATTGTTTCCCCATCTATTTTTCATAAAGTGATGGGACCAGATGCCATGATCTTCGTTTTCTGAATGTTGAGCTTTAAGCCAACTTTTTTACTATCCTCTTTCACTTTCATCAAGAGACTTTTTAGCTCCTCTTCACTTTGTCTTAAGGGTGGTGTCATCTGCATATCTGAGGTTATTAATATTTCTCCCAGCAATCTGGATTCCAGCTTGTATTTCTTCCAGTTCAACATTTCTCATGATGTACTCTGCATAGAAGTTAAATAAGCAGGGTGACAATATAAAGGCCTTATATTCCAATTATAATTAAATATAAATATTTTAAGAGAATATATAAAATTTAAGCACACTAAAATTTATATAAGCAATATTAGTAATTACATCATCTATTACATTAACATATAGTAAATAGTATAGCTGCTAAGTAATAAATAGTTGGGCAATTAACATGTTTATTAACATAACTATTAATAGTTACTTTGAGAAGAAGAAAGTAAACAGAAACAGTTATGAAATAAGAATTCCTGGAAAGAATTTCCCCTATTATGAGGTTCTGC
>SJYC01066363.1:0-46720 GCA_006408675.1 Madoqua kirkii | reverse complement strand
CTTTTTTTTGCTACTACTAATAATAAAATGATAAACTTGTTTTGATCAAGGAAATGATGGTATAACTTACATTTAAATTATTTTTTGATTTTATTGTAAAACATTTAATTTATTTATTTAAGTTATTTAATTCTGGTCACCTTGTAGAAAAATCTAAAAATAAATGCAGATAAAAATTAATAAACATAATAAAATCTACTCACATTCATAGAGCATTTTTGCATACTGATAAAATTTACAGCTATGTTTGTTGGGTTAAATTTTACATGATGTAAGTACATCATTTGCACCTAGTTCTCTGAGTTTTAACAAAAGTGTTGTAATTACTACTGTGGTGAAGATGCATGTAGTCTTTAATATCACAAAAATCTTCTTGCTCCATGAAGTTCCTCTCCTTCGTCTTTTACCTTATGTCCTGGCAACAACCGATACGTTTCTTATACCAATGTTTTTGCCTATTCAAGTATGATTTACAAATTAAATCTTCAATATCTAATCCTTTGAGTTTAACACCTCTCACTTAATCTACTTGGATCTCATTTCTGTTGTTGAATGTATCAGCAGTTAATTCATTAGTTGGTCATTAACTCTCCATTACATGTCTGTATCACAGATTGTTCAAACATTAGAGTCATACACATTTGGGTAGTCTTCATGTTGTGTTTAAACCACTGTAACCTTTATCTACAAATTTTTATTTGGACCTATATTCTTATATTGCTTGGGAAAATAGCTAATTAAAATGCAGAGCTGTATGAATAAGTTTTAGTAGAAGAGGAACATTCCAATTGATGTAATTTTCTATATTCACATGTTATTCCTCTGTCTTTTCCAACTTTTAATGCTCCAGGTTAAAATTAGGTCAATTATATTTAAAACTCATTATAGTTCTTTAAGTATCTACATATAAGTCCTTAGTTGTGAATATTTTATTTTTTCATGTTTTTGAATAATGTTTGATAAACTTTTTTTTTTTAATTTAATGAGATCCAATATATCAATGGGGCCCAGGTGGTACTGTGGTAAAGAATCCACCTGCCAGTGCAGGAAACTTAAGAGACACTGGTTCAATCCTTGCATGGGAAAGACTCCCTGGAGAAGGAAATGGCAACCCACTGGTATTCTTGCCTGGAGAATCCCAGGGACAGAGGACCCTGGAAGACTATAGTCCATGGGTCCTCACAAAGAGTCAGACATGACTGAAGTGACTTAGGGCACAGCACAGTATATCAATGGGCTTCCCTCATAGCTTAGATGATAGAGAATCTACCTGCAATGTGAGAGACCTGGGTTCAGTCCCTGGGTCAGGAAGATCCTGTGGAGAAGGGAATGGCAACCCACTCCAGTTTTCTTGCTTGGGGAATTCCATGGGCAGATGAGCCTGGCTGCCTATAGCCCAAAGAACCATACACAACTGAACCACTAATACTAACACACACTAATATATCAATAATTTTTAGTCCTAGACACTGTATATTGTAATTTATGTGCTTAGTTACTCAGTCATGCCTGAATCTTTGTGTCCCTAAAGGCTGGAGCCTGCTAGGCTCTCTGTCCATGGGATTTTCCAGGTAAGAATACTGGGATAGGTTGCCATGCCCTCCTCCATATCTTCTTAACCTATGGATCAAACCCAGGTCTCCCACATTACAAGTGGATTCTTTACTATCTGAGCCAGCAGGAAAGCCTAATTTATGTATTTAGCTAATTGTACTGTATATCTATGTCTGTATCTGTATTTATCTACAATTATTTATCCACATGTCTAATTAACATCTTCACTGGTTGTCTCATAGACATTACAGAGGATTTTACAATGCTTGAGCTCATTAATCAACCTCTTAATTTTTATCATTTCCAGACTCAGTAAATTACATTTTAATCCATGCAGTGGATCAATCTAGACTACCTTGGTTTCATGCTTTATGTATTCTTCTCCTCACACAGCACATCCCATTCATCATCAACACTGTGAATTAGGACCACAAATTCTGTCTTGGCTCCTTGTATTTCCTTCCATATCAGACCTGACCTCCATCATCCAACTTCCACCACCTCTCCTCCACAATGGTTGATAGATTTCCTGTTGACTATTACAGGTTGTTTTGTTGTGATGGTGGTTATTTCTCATCAGCTTTCTATACGGAACCTAGAGAGATACTTAAGTGTTAATTGGGCATCCATTTCACTTGGAGTCTCCTTAATGCTATCAAGTAGTCCAACCTCAAGTTTTGTGTATGACCACCGCATGCGAAGAACTGACTCATTGGAAAAGACTCTGATGCTGGGAGGGATTGGGGGCAGGAAGAGAAGGGGAAGACAGAGGATGAGATGGCTGGATGGCATCACTGACTCAGTGGACGTGAGTCTGAGTGAACTCTGGGAGTTGGTGATGGATGGGGAGGCCTCGCATGCTGCGATTCATGGGGTTGCAAAGAATCGGACAAGACTGAGTGACTGAACTGAACTGAACTGAACTTTCATTTTTTTCAGCTAGAGTCTTGATGGATCATTCATTCCAGGAAAATCCCAGGTTTGTTTCTATCTGTGGTCTTAACATGTATTGTATGTCTCATTAGACATTCTGTTTTGATTTTTCAGACTCTTTCTTCAAGTAGCAGGTCACTTATCTTGTCCTCATCAGGAACTTGGCAGCCTCCACTGTTGAAATTTTGTTGACAATTTGTATCCTAACGTGCCCCGTATAGCTTGCTCACAGCAGCTTTACCTAACATTGTTTATCCCTAATATTCCTTCAGAGTAACTTAAAAGATGCCTTATCAGAGATGTTCTTAAAAAAGAAGACTCATTAACCATAAAAAATATTCTGAATGAAAAATTTTGAACTCATTCTTTCTTTTCATACCTTGGAAAGCAAGCTGAATCTCCCACTAATGAAATTGCCACAGACAATAGTGCCAAAAGATAAAATAATGGAATGTAGACAATATAGAAACCTGTCAAATACTGAAATTAAAAATAATAAAAATGAAATATGTGTATTCTTTTATTTATTCTTTCTTTGGTTTCCTTATTGGTCTCAACATTTTTTATCAGTCACACAAATCAAAAAAATGTTTTATCAATCACACAAATAAAGTAAGACTACTTTATACCCATATTGTGATATACTAACAGCCAAGGGGATAAACATTTTAATTAACTTGTGAGCAGTCTATTGGATTTATTACAGCATAGTAGTAAAATTTTATGTGTTCACCACAAACAGCAATGACCTTCACATAATTTCCTTTTGGAAGAAACTGTTGAACAGATAAAATAAATAAAAAAATCATTAGCACATATTAATAACTTTAGGGAAGATTACTATTCTCAGTGTAACTTGCTTTATCCATCTATTGATTATAGCTTTTCATTCACAAATTTAAAAATTTAAATACATTTTATTTATAAAGTCTGTTTGGAAATTTTGGCAATAGTGATAGATAAAAATTCATCATATAGAAGTTCAAAACCTATGATTCTTCATAAGATATTAAAAAGAACCTGAAGATGAGAATTAATAGATGATTACTCTATTAAATAGCTCTGTATATATGTAAATATAAAATGAGGAACTTGTTTAACAACCTATAGTAAATGTTCATAGAAATATTTTAATGTACTTGTATTTGAATTTACTAAAGAACACACACATTTAAGTTTAATATCTCTAATTTCTCTATACTGGCCTGTTTTACATGAAGTCGTTAAAGGAGCTATGTATCATCACAAAAGGATAAAGCATTTTCGCTGAATTGCTTTGGCCTTCTCTTCTTGATTTCATCTTTCCCACCTCCTTCTTCCTTTGATTCTGAGACTATGACCATCTGCTCCTAGAACTTTACAATTTTTTTTTTCATTTTACCCTACTTTTGACCTGTACTTTTTATTGAACATCATTTGGTAAATGGCTTACCCTCTATTTAGGCTGTCTGGGACAAACAGCAGGTAACTCAATTTTCTGAAAGGGACTAGAAAATATTCTAAACATCTCAACATGGCAGAGATTGAATGAACATACAGTGTGTCATCTTCATGCTTCTTACTGATGGCAAGAAAACATATAAGAAGCATTTGTGATCAGTCTTTTTTTTAAACTGGGATTTTAAAAATAGTTCTAGAGTATAGATGATTTACAATGGTGTGTTAATTTATGCCGTACAACAAAATGAATCAATTATACACATACATATATATACCTTCTAGGTTTTTTCCCCATATAGGTCATTACAGAGTATTAAGTAGAGTTCCTTATGCTATACAGTAGGGCTTTACCAGTTATCTATTTTATATATGAAGTGAAAGTGAAAGTTGCTCAGTTGTGTCTGACTCTTTGCGACTCCATGGACTATACAGTCCATAGAATTCTCCAGACCAGAATACTGGAGTAGATAGCCTTTCCCTTCTCCAGGGGATTTTCCCAACCCAGGGATCAAACCCAGGTCTCCCGCATTGCAGGAAAATTCTTTACCAGTTGACCACAAGGGAATCTCACTTTACATATAGTAGTGTGTATATGTCAATCCCAGTCTCTCAATTTATCCTCCCACTGACCCCCTTCCTGGTAACTGTAAGTTAGTTTAATACATCGGTGACTATTTTGGTTTTGTAAACAAGTTCATGTTTACCATTTAAGAAAAAAAAAATTCTACATATAAGTGGAATAATTTGTCTTTCTCTGAGTTACTTCACTCAGTAGGACAGTCTCGTTTTTGCTATTGATATTGTGTTCAGTCTTGGAGAACAGTGCTATGTGCCACTCAGGGTGAGCATGAGAATGATGAGGTGGTATTATCTTCTTTTGCTAAAGGACTACAGCTAATGTCAAATTTATAACAGGAGGAAAGGAAAATTGGAATTCTTCCAGGAATATCTTTATCCCCATTAATTTTTACACAAAAACAATTTGAAGCCCAAGGTATCTTTTCTTCCCAAGAAACTCAGTGTTTCACAATATACTGCAAATTCAGCTATAGATCAACTCCTCCATAATTTAAACCATTTAAATTATTTTCATATAGTACCAAAGAAGACACATAACCAAAAAATAATCTGCTTCTATATATTAATAATATTCTCTATAAAAAGAACAAAACTAGCCAATTGTTAATAGTTTAAAACTAAAACTAAAACCTAGCCATTCTATTCATGGTAAAGGAAGTCAGAGTGAGCCAGAGGAGAATAACATTGAAAACCAAAACAAAACAAAACAACATAGCAGAGAAAGTCAGATTTACAGAATTTTATTACCAAAAGTAAAATACATTCTTGTCTATACTAAACTTCTTTTAGAGATGAGAGTACTAACACATAGACCATTACACAATTTGCCATAATAGAAAATGTAATTATAGAGTCAAGATACTCCTGATAAACAAGAGCAATTACAAAGAACAACATAAAAGCAATGAACAGTATTCTGTTTTTTGGCATTAAGAGACATCTGCATTATAAGATTTTTGTTTTACAATGAAGGAAAATAATTGTCCACTGGGTCATCATAAAAAGAAAATATTCGCTTTTTTCTCTGAAAGGGTATTAAATGATATCATGGTAACTTGATCAATACCAAACTCATAGATGTGAAAAATAATTTCATACATATGAAAGCCATCACTGGAAAATATATGGAGAGAAAATGAAAACTGCAGCCCTGAAGAACAGCAATCCTAACAAAAGCTTTCAGTAAAAGATGTGAATCTGGTACCCCACATTGTTCGGCTAATTCCAAACTCACCACCATGTAAGCAACATTCAAAAGCAAGTCTCTATCATCTCAACCTTCAGCGTATTGCTCAAAGTTGTTGCAATGCACCTGTTTACAAGAATATTTGTAGAATTATGAGGGCTTTTTCTGTATGCTTTCTCCATTAACGATTATCATGCAGCTCTTGGACTCCATAATTAATTTGAACTCTTAGCTTTTTTTGTCAGGGTTGATTAATCTTCATTGTTCTTCAGTGTGCCTGAAGGACTAAGGACAGTGGTCCATTATATTGTACAGGAGGCAGCAAACAAATCATCCCTAAGAAAAAGAAAAACAAGAAGGTCAAGGGTTATCTGAGGAGGCTTTACAAACAGCAGAAGAATAAAGAGAAGTGAAAAGCAAGGGAGAAAGGGAAAGACACATCCAATTAAGTGCAGAGTTCCAAAAAACAGCTAGAAAATGCAAGAAGGACTTCTTCAATGAACAATGCTTAATAATAGAAAAAACAACAAAAGGGGAAAGATTAGAGATCTCTTCAGGAAAACTGGAAACATCAAGGGAGGATTCCGCCCAAAGATGGGCACAATAAAGGATAAAAATGGTAGAGTCCTAGTATATGCTGAAGAGATCAAGAAGTGATGGAAAGAATACACAGAAGAACTGTATACAAAAGATCTTAATGAACCAGATTATTACAATGATGTGTTTAGTCACCCAGAGCCAGATTTCTGGAGTGCGAAGTAAAGTGGGCCTTAAGAAGCATTGCTGTTAGTAAAGCTAGTGGATGCGATGAAATTCCAGTAAAGCCATTCAAATCCCTAAAGGATGAGGCCATCAAGATTTTGCATTCATTATGTCAGCATTTCTGAAAGACCCAGCAGTGGTCACAGGACTGGAAAAAGTCAACCTTTATTCCAATATCCAAGAAGGGTGGTAACAAAGAATGTGCGAACCATCAGACAGTTGCACTCATCTCCCATGTTAGTAGGGTCATGCTTAAAGTCTTGCATGCTAGGTTTTTAACATTATGTGAACCAAGAACTTTCAGATGTCCACACTTGGTTTAGGAAAGGAAGAGGATTATAGACAAAGCAAGGGAATTTCAGAAAATCATCTATCTTTATTTCATCAACTATGCTAAAGCCTTTGACTGTGTGGATCATGACAAAATGTGGAAAGCTCTTAGAGAGATGGGACTAGCAGACTATCTTACCTGTCTCCTGAGAAACCTGTGTGCAGGCCAAGAAACAACAGTTGGAACCCTATATGGAACAACTGATTGGTTCAATATCAAGAAAGGAGTATGACAGGGCTGCCTGCTGTCACCCTGTTTGTTTAACCTATATACTGAGTGCATCATGAGAAATGCTGGGCTGGGTGAGTAACAAGCCGGAATCAAGATAGGAAAGAGAAACATCAATGACTTCAGATATGTAGATAATACCACTCCAGTGGCAGAAGGTGATGCATCATAGATGCAATGAACATGAACTTGGGCAAACTCCATGAGATGGTGAAGGACAGGGAAGGCTGGCGTGCTGCAGTCCATGGAGTCACAAAGAGTTGGACATGACTGGGTGACTGAACATATCTTTATTGTCATGCTTTGTGTATATTATTGACTATTTACATATATATGTAAAGAAGAAAAGTGAAAAGCAAAGGAGAAAAGGAAAGATACAAGCATGTGAATGCAGAGTCCAAAGAATAGCAAGGAGAGATAAGAAAGCCTTCCTCAGTGATCAATGCAAAGAAATAGAGGAAAAAAAAAAAAAAAACAGAATGGGAAAGACGAGATCTCTTCAAGAAAATTAGAGGCACCAAGTGAACATTTTATGCAAAGATGGGTTGATAAAGGACAGAAATGGTATGGACCTAACAGAAGCAGTAGATACTAAGAAAAGGTGGCAGGAATACACAGAAGAACTGTACAAAAAAGATCTTAAAGACCAAGATAATCATGCTGATGTGATCACTAATCTA
This sequence comes from Madoqua kirkii, assembly GCA_006408675.1. Classification (NCBI taxonomy): domain Eukaryota; kingdom Metazoa; phylum Chordata; class Mammalia; order Artiodactyla; family Bovidae; genus Madoqua; species Madoqua kirkii. The sequence goes on along the minus strand of SJYC01066363.1, from coordinate 39,027 downwards.
GAGCCAGACATCCTGGAATGTGAAGTCAAGTGGGCTTTAGCAAGCATCACTACAAACAAAGCTAGTGGAGGTGATGGAATCCCAGTTGAGCTATTATAAATCCTGAAAGATGATGCTGTGAAAGTGCTGCACTCAATATGCCAGCAAATTTGAAAAACTCAGCAGTGGCTACAGGACTGGAAAAGGTCAGTTTTCATTCCAATCCCAAAGAAAGGTAATGCCAAAGAATCCCCAAACTACCGCACAAATTGCACTCATCTTACATGCTAGTAAAGTAATGCTCAGAATTCTCCAAGCCAGGCTTCAGCAATATGTGAACAATGAAATTCCAGATGTTCAAGCTGGTTTTAAAAAAGGCAGAGGAACTAGAGATCAAATTTTCAACATCTGCTGGATCATCGAAAAAGCAAGGGAGTTCCAGAAAACATCTATTTCTGCTTTATTGACTATGGCAATATTTGACTGTGTGGATCACAATAAACTGTGGAAGATTCTTAAAAAGATGGGAATACCAGACCACTTGACCTGCCTCTAGAGAAACCCATATGCAGGTCAGGAAAAGATAGTTAGAACTGGACATGGAAAAACAGACTGGTTCCAAATAGGAGAAGGAATACGTCAAGGCTATATATTGTCACCCTACTTGTTTAACTTCTATGTAGAGTACATCATGAGAAACACTGGGCTGGAAGAAGCCCAAACTGGAATCAAGATTGCCTGCAGAAATATCAATAACCTCAGCTATTTAGATGACACCACCCTTATGGCAGAAAGTGAAGAAGAACTAAAAAGCCTCTTGATGACAGTGAAAGAAGAGAGTAAAAATGTTGGCTTAAAGCTCAACATTCAGGAAACAAAGGTCATGGCATCCGGTCCCATCACTTCATAGGAAATAGATGAGGAAACAGTGGAAACAGTGTCAGACTTTATTTTTTGGGGCTCCAAAATCACTACAAATGGTGACTGCAGCCATAAAATTAAAAGACACTTACTCCTTGGAAGGAAAATTATGATCAACCTAGATAGCATATTCGAAAGCAGAGACATTACTTTGACAACAAAGGTCCATCTAGTCAATCCTATGGTTTTTCCATTGGTCAGGTATGTACAATAGCCTTGACTAGACAGACTTTTGTTGGCAAAGCAAAGTCTTTGCTTTTTAATATGCTGTCTAGGCTAGTCATGGAGAAGGCAATGGCACCCCCCCTCCAGTACTTGTGCCTGCAAAATCCCATGGATGGAGGAGCCTGGTAGGCTGCAGTTCACTGGGTCGCGAAGAGTCGGAGACGACTGAAGGACTTCACTTTGACTTTTCACTTTCATGCATTGGAGAAGGAAATGGCAACCCACTCCATTATTCTTGCCTCGAAAATCCCAGAGATGGGGGAGCTTGTTCGGCTGCCATCTATGGGGTCGCACAGAGTCGGACATGAGTGAAGCAACTTAGCAGCAGCAGCAGCAGCAGCAGGCTAGTCATGGAGAAGGCAACGGCACCCCCCTCCAGTACTCTTGCCTGGAGAATCCCATGGACGGAGGAGCCTGGTAGGCTGTAGTGCATAGGGTCGCAAAGAGTAGGACATAACTGAGCGACTTCACTTTCACTTTTCACATTGGAGAAGGAAATGGCACCCCACTCCAGTGTTCTTGCCTGGAGAATCCCAGGGATGGGGGAGCCTGGTGGGCTGCCATTTATAGGGTCACACAGAGTCAGAAAAAACTGAAGTGACTTAGCAGCAGGCTAGCCATAACTTTTCTTTTAAGGAGCAAGCATCTTTTAATTTCATGGCTGCACTCAACATCTGCAGTGATTTGGGGGGCCCAAGAAAATAAAGTCTGTCACTGTTTCCATTGTTTCCCTATGTCTTTGCCATATAGTGATGAGACCTGATGCCATGATTTTCATTTTATGAATGCTGAGTTTTAAGCCAGCTTTTACACTCTCCTCTTTTACCTTCATCAAGAAACTCTTTAGTTCTTCTTTGCTTTCTACCATAAGAGTGGTGTCATCTGCATATCTGAGGTCATTGATATTTCTCCCAGCAACCGTTTTTTTTTTTTAATTTATTTACTTTTTAACTGAAGAACGATTGCTTTACAGAATTTTCTCCCAGCAATCTATATTCCAGTGTATGCTTCCTCCAGCCCAGTCTTTCAATTGATATACTCTACATTGAAGTTAAATAAGCTGGGTGACAATATACAACCTTCACATGCTCCTTTCCCCATTTTGGACCAGTCCATTGTCCAATGTCTGGTTCTAACTGTTGCTTCTTGACCTGCATACAGATTTCTCAGGAGGCAGGTCAGGTGGTCTGGTAATCCCATCTCTTGGAAAATTTTCCAGTCTTTTGACCCACATAGTCAAAGGCTGATTATATTTTATGAAGCAGAAGTAGATGTTTTTCTGGAGTTCTCTTGTTCAATGTGCTCAGTGAGATAATAAAATGCACTGTTCCTTCTTTGAAAGGGCTCTTAGTATGGGAACAGTGCTTTTTGTTCAGCCTCTCAGTCATGACCAACTCTTTGTGACCCCATTGACTGCAGCATGCCAGGCTTTTCTGTCCTTCACTAACTCCCAGAGTTCGCTTAAACTTACGTCCACTGAGTCACAAACAGTAGGCAGAGCCACAGACAGGGGAGAGGTTAGGGAGCTTCAGATAGCCCAGATCTAACCAGGGATCAACCTGCAGTCAGGTCTTGTCCTTTCCACCTCCTCCAACAAGGTATCCTCCTTTTATTCAAAGTGACAGTCTCTGAAGACTTTTATTCATTTTCATATTCAAGATGTCACAGATTTAGCTGCAAAGGCTCTTCCTCATGGACTCTTCAGATAGCCCAGTCTAACCAGGGATCAACCTGCAGTCAGGTCTTGTCCTTTCCACCTCCTCCAACAAGGTATCCTCCTTTTATTCAAAGTGACAGTCTCTGAAGACTTTTATTCATTTTCATATTCAAGATGTCACAGATTTAGCTGCAAAGGCTCTTCCTCATGGACTTTCATGTCCTTTTGACATAACCCATGGCTCTTTGAGCCTTTTCTTGCTTCCTGTTCAAACAAAATATTTCAGGTTCTTCTTGTAATTATACTACCCAAACCCTAAATTAGAGATAAATGCAGGAATCCTTGTTTCATTAAGTGGAGAATTTTAGAGATAAGAGTGAGACATGAGTTAGAGGTCAAGAGCAAGGTTCTAGGTCCTGAGGGACCTGAGATTTTTGTTCTGGCTGAGCTGTGGCTTTTAGCGCTGAGATCTTGGGGAACTTCCTTAGTATGTTCTTCTGTTTCCTCACTTATAAAATGAGGATAATAATAGTATCTAGCTTCTAAGATTATTATCATTAAAGTTTAATTACATCTAGGACATGGCCCTTAGTTCGAGTTCAATTAATGTTAGATGTTGCTTTTCTATGTATCCAACATTCTATCTTCTGATTTGATTTCAGTTTTCTCAGTAAGTGTACATCCAGGAAAAGAGGGGCTATCTAGTCATATTTTTGTAATATTTTAGCTATTTGTTGTTGTTGTTGTTGTTTTGTTTAGTCACTAAGTTGTGTCTGACTCTTTGTGACTCCATGGACTTGCAGCCTGCTAGGCTTAACTGTCCATAGGATTTCCCAGGCAAGAATGTTGGAATGGGTTGCCATTTCCTTCTTCAGGGCATATTCCTGAGCCAGGGACCAAATCTGCATCTCCTGCATTGTAGACAGATTCTTTACCACTGAGTCACATGGGAAGTCCATTTTGGTTGTATATTAGGATGTGATTTCAATGAGAATTTCACCAGTCAGCATTGTCAGGCACTTATTCTTTCTTGTCATTTTTATATCTTTTTATTGAAATATTGTGCTCATTAAAAAAAATTATTTTGAGTTAATAGATGCTCTCATCTAGTTAATTATCATATCTGTCACTTCAAATGTGTACTTATTTATGGATGTATGAGAACATTTAAGTTCTACTTTCCTAGCAAATTTCAATCATAGAACATAGTATTATCAACTACAGTTGTCATATTACATATGAGATCCTCAGAACTTAGTCATCTTATAATTAAAACTTTATACCCTTTTACCAACCTCATCATATTACTCTAAATGCCCAGGCCTTGCAAACCAGTTTTCTATTCTCTATTTATATGAATTCTTCTTCTTCTTCTTCTTCTTCTTCTTCTTCTTCTTCTTTTTGATTCTACATATAATGATTTGTCTCTGTCTGTGTGGCTACTTATTTAGCATAATTCCCTACAATTTAACCCATGTAACTGCAGATGGCAAGATTTTCCTTTTTCATTTTGACTGAGTAATATTCCATATATGGTATATATGTATATACACATACATGGATAGCTGAGGATGTTTTATATTTTGATTGTTGTATTAGTTACACATGAACATATTGTCAAGATTCAGAATTTACACGTAAAATCTGTGCATTTCACTAGAATTTGACTTAAAATATAATAATACATAAGACTGAACTAGTGCACACAATTCAGGCTTGTATTCATGTTGCTGTTTGACAGAAGCCAACGAAATTCGGTAAAGCAATTATCCTTCAATTAAAAAAATAAATAAATTAGAAAAAAAATTGAACCACTGCACACAATTGAGATTTGGAAGTAGTCATTTACATCTTCATCCTGCATCTGGTGAAATTTGGAAATTTTATAAAAATCCCAATGTATATTCAATCTAGAATACTTAGTCCAAAAAACTCGTTGTATTTCAATCACTGAATCACTGAAGTATGAGAAATTTACATATGTCTCTTGTTTTAATACATATATCAGAAAAATGGATTCCTTGTCAAATTGTATCTCCACAATAATTGTCTATGACATGCTGTCCATTTGGTTATCCATAGCTTTGTATCTAAGAAAACTTTGTTTCTTATTATCTCATTGCTTTCTGATAAGTCTACATCTAAGACAATGAAACATTAATCTTCAGTCAGGTTATTCTGTCATATCTTTGATATAGCTGATCTTTTCATATTCACAGAAATCATAGGAGTGGTTTCTCAATTAAATGCCAGTATATTTTCTGTGTTTGAGATTTCCTCAAAAATGATTCTTCAAAATAAAGGACATACTCAAATTCTAAACAACAACTTCCCCACAGTTTGAAATTATGTTAGCTTGGACTCAGGATATATCCTATTATAGCAATTCTTTCATTACAGGGAAGGTAATATCTCCCTTCCCTTGAGATACTAAAGGAACACCACGTTTTATTCAATATTAAATTTGGGATAATATCTGTGGTCTTAATGCCATTGTTTCTAGTTAAGATTATTGTTCAAGCCTAGTGTCCCATACAAACAAAGACATATATAACAAAATCCTGATCCAAGGATCAAACCCATGTCTTTTACATCTACTGCATTGGCAAGCACTTTCTGTGCCACTGGCACCACCTGGGAAGCCTCAGTTTATCAGAATAGCAAGGCTAAATGTCACTTCAAAAAAGTCCTGTAATCTGAGTAGATTAGTTTATTGATATTTCATTTCTTGGAGGTCCTGATATGAATCTGGCAGCCCTTCTTCAATTAATAATTGCACCATATGGAACACTTGTTCTCTGAAGTCTCAGTACATGCAAGGATTGAAATATATATATGTATGTATGTATGTATGTATGCTTGTGTGTGTGTGTGTGTGTGTGTGTGTATGAAGGACAATAACTCTTAAAAGCTTCACAAGTAGTACAAGCAACTTTCCCTCAAAGTCATGGAATAGCTGCTCTGCTGCTTCAACCTAACTGCAAGGGAGACTAGGAAGTGGAAGAGAGCTCAGGAGATACTTGTGAGCACTATCCTTGCCAGCAAGTAGCCACCAGATGCCCTGCAGATGAAACAGGTCAGTGGCTGGACACACATCGAGTCAGTTTTTGTATAGGTCCTCCAGCCTCAGGGCATTCTGTCAACACAAGTTAGAAGCTCCGCCTCTGCTGTTGGAGACTCCACTATGTGGGAATCCAGGATTTCTGAGTTAGAAGAATTTCACTGTTTCTGTTTTTTTTGCTCTTCCCCACAAGATTTGAATTTTCTGTTGTTCACTCACAATGCTACATCACACCACAGTATCCAAGGATATAATACAACAGGAAATGAAATGAACCAAACTATACCAAAGGCATTTAAATCATAAATATGTGAAAAGTATGTCCACAGAATTTTATATGTGTATCTGTGTGTGTGTATAAAGAGAAAGGCAAAGAGAGAAGGAAAGATATACCCATGTGAATGCCGAGTTCCAACGAATAGCAAGGAGAGATTAGAAAGCCTTCCTCAGCGATCAATGCAAAGAAATAGAGGAAAACAACAGAATGGGAAAGACTAGGGATCTCCACAAGAGAATTACAGATACCAAGGGAACATTTCATAAGATGAACACAATAAAGGACAGAAATGTGATGGACCTAACAGAAGCAGAAGATATTAAGAAGAGATGGCAAGAATACACAGAGGGACTGTACAAAAAATACCTTCATGACCCAGATAATCATGATGGTGTGAACACTCACCTGGAGCCAGACATCCTGGAATGAGAGGTCAAGTGGGCCTTAGAAAACATCACTACAAACAAAGCTAGTGGAGGTGATGAAATTCCAGTTGAGCTATTTCAAATCCTAAAAGATCATGCTGTGAAAGTGTTACACTCAATATGTCAGCAAATTTGGAAAACTCAGCAGTGGCCGCAAGACTGGAAAAGGTCAGTTTTCATTCCAATCCCAAAGACAGGCATATCAAAGAATGCTCAAACTACAGCCCAATTGCACTCATCTCCCACACTAGCACAGAAATGTTTAAAATTATCCAAGTTAGGCATCAACAATACGTGAACTATGAACTTCCAAGAAGTTCAAGCTGGTTTTAGAAAAGGCAGAGGAAACAGAGATACAATTGCCAACATCTGTTTGATCATCGAAAAAGCGAGAGAGTTCCAGAAAAACATCTACTCCTTTTTTGAGTATGCCAAAGCCTTTGACTGTGTGGATAACAACAAACTGTGGAAAATTCTTAAAGGGATGGGAGTACCAGACTACCTGACCTGCATCTTGAGAAATCTATATGCAGGCCCAGAAACAACAGTTAGAACTAGACATAGAACAACAGACTGGTTTCAAATTGGGAAAGGAGTATGTCAAGGCTGTACATTGTCACCCTGCTTATTTAACTTATATGCAGAGTACACCATGAGAAATGCTAGACCAGGTGAAGCACAAGCTGGAATCAAGATTACTGGGAGAAACACCAATAACCTCAGATATGCAGATGACCCACTCTTATGGCAGAGAGCAAAAAGAAGTAAAGAGCGTCTTGATGAAAGTGAAAGAGGAGAGTGAAAAAGTTGGCTGAAAGCTCAGCATTCAGAAAATGAAGATCATGGCATCTGGTCCCATCACCTCATGGCAAATAGATGGGGAAACAATGGAAACAGTGACAGACTACTTTTGGGGCTCCAAAATCACTGCAGATGGTGACTACAGCCATGAAATTAAAAGACACTTGCTCCTTGGAAGAAAAATTATGACCAGCCTAGACAGCATATTAAAAAGCAGAGACATTACTTTGCCAACAAAGGTCCTTCTAGTCAAAGCTTTGATTTTTCCAATAGTCATGTATGGATGTGAGAGTTGGACTTTAAAAAGCTGAGTACTAAAAAATTGATTCTCTTGAACAGTGGTGTTAGATAAGATTCTTGAGAGTCCCTTGGACTACAAGGAGATCCAACCAGTCCATCTTAAAGGAAATCAGTCCTGAATATCCTTTGGAAAGACTGATGCTAAAGCTCAAACTTCAATACTTTGGTCACCTGATGCAAAGAAGTGACTCATGAGAAAGACCCTGATGCTAGGAAAGATTGAAGGCGGGAGGAGAAGGGGATGACAGAGTATGAGATGGCTGGATGGCATCACAGACTCTATGGACATGAGTTTGAGTAAGCTCCCTGAATTCATGATGGACAGGGAAACCTGGCGTACTGCAGTCCATGGGGTTGCAAAGAGTAGGTAAGTGACTCATGAGAAAGACCCTGATGCTAGGAAAGATTGAAGGCGGGAGGAGAAGGGGATGACAGAGTATGAGATGGCTGGATGGCATCACAGACTCTATGGACATGAGTTTGAGTAAGCTCCCTGAATTCATGATGGACAGGGAAACCTGGCGTACTGCAGTCCATGGGGTTGCAAAGAGTAGGACAACACTGGGCGACTGAACTGAACTGATATATATATATCAGTTATATTTTCAAACTGTGTGTGTGTGTGTATATATTATATATCCTTTTACAGTTTGAAAATTCTAGCTTAGATAATAAAGAAAAAAATGCTTTTTAAAATTTCCCTGATGCTTGAAGTCAGTAAAAGGCAAGAATTTTAGGATGTGGTACCTTGGCTATTCTCTTGTGACAGGGGGAAAATTTTTTCTCTCATCGATTTCCATAAATCGATATGTATAAAAATACATCAGTGTTAATTTTTCAATTTGATTAGTATGTCATATTAATTTGGTGAAAATCTGTCATATTCTAAAAAGCTAGGACTGAGCTCAAGGCAACCAGAAAGCGCTGATGTTTAACTCATTTTCTTAAGACAGAGGCATGTTTTTAGAATTTTAAAAAACTTTTACCTTTGCAGAGGTTATAGGAAAGACATCATAAATGCTGAGTCTTAAAATATTCTATTTAAAATTTGAACCATAGTATTATCTTTCCACTGACTCTGTCTCTCTGTGTGTATTCAGTAATAATTTTCCCTTAATAGAAGTATTTTCAATTTATATGAAAATTATGTATTTAAGACAACACATTCAAATATTGCAGGAAGATATATAATAAATTTAACATACCGAATTTTCCACACCCCAGAGTTAGCTACTTGGTCAGTAAGACCTTCTTTAAACTTTTCTTTGTAGCACAGTGGAATTATTCTCTAAGCCTTTTCTTAATTTATGTTCTTAAATTTATATAAAACTAATATATATATTAATTATGTATGTGTCTTTATCCTTCATTAATGCATATGGATAGGTTTACTTCTAGTTTTTAATCAATACATTGTTGCAATTATTATAATTTAAAAAATGACTACAGTAAGCTCCTCATAGCTCTTTGTAAGCCAGTCACTTGGCAATAGTTATAACCTTTCTAGACTGTCTTCTTGAAGTACACCATCATGGAAGAATTTCAGAAGTGCAAAAGAGGTGTTTTATTATTACATTGGAGATAGATTTGACTGCTGGTTGGGAAGGGCATGTTTTATCTTCTGCTGTGTCTTCCAGGTGATGGGAATAGATGCTGTATAAAAAGTAAAACCAAGTAGAAAGAAAAAAAAAGAATTAGGAGTATTTTCAGTGCCCTGGAGGTCAGAGATATTCTAGGAGGAAGAAGGAGGTGTTCCATGAATCAGTGATGTAGAGAGATAAACTGTAACTTCTGGAGCAGTATTTGGGAGACAATTTGATGATTTATAGAGATGGATTCCAGTGGAAAAGTGGGGTTACAATCAGAAGACAAGAGAGATGAGGAAATGTGTTTGTGAACATGGATTATTTTTGTTTCTATTTTGGTATTAAAAGGAAGAGTTGGACATGACTAAGCAACGGAACAACAACAATTGAAAGGAAGGTGAAAGGACAGTAGCCTAAATCAGGAAAGAGACTGGTGATTTAAGAAAGACAAAGGTGATGGTGATTATTTATTTAGTTTTGGAATCAGTTCAGTTCAGTTCAGTGGCTCAGTCGCGTCTGACTCTTTCTGACCCCATGGACTGCAGCACGCCAGGCTTCCCTGTCCATCATCAATTCCCGGAGTTTACTCAAACTCACATCCGTTGAGTTGGTGATGCCATCCACCATTTCATCCTCTGTCATCCCCTTCTCTTCCCACCTTCATTCTTTCCCAGCATCAGAGTCTTTTCCAGTGAGTCAGTTCTTTATATCAGGTGGCCAAAGTACTAGAGTTTTTCAGCTTCAGCATTAGTCCTTCCAATGAACACTCAGGACTCATCTCCTTTAGGATGGAGTGGTTGGATCGCCTTGCAGTCCATGGGATTCTCATGAGTCTTATCCAACACCACACTTCAAAAGCATCAATTATTTGGTGCTCAACTTTCATTATAGTCCAACTCTCACATCCATACATGACTGTCTAGCTTTTACTAGACAAACCTTTGTTGGCAAGGTAATGTCTCTCCTTTTTAATATGCTGTCTAGGTTTGTCATAGTTTTTCTTCCAAGGAGCAAGCGTCTTTTAATTTCATGGCTGCAGTCACCATCTGCAGTGATTTGGGAGCCCCCCCAAAAAAGTCTGTCACTTTTTCCATAGTTTCCCCATCTATTTGCCATAAAGTGATGGGACCAGATGCCATGATCTTAGCTTTCTGAATGTTGAGTTTTAAGCCAACTTTTTCACTCTCCTCTTTCTCTTTCATCAAGAGGCTCTTTAGTTCTTCTTCACTTTCTGCCATAAGGGTTGTGTCATCTGCATATCTGAGGTTATTGATATTTTTCCCGGCAGTGTTGATTCCAGCTTGTGCTTTATCCAGCCCAGCGTTTCTCATGATGTACGCTGCATATAAGTTAAATAAACAGGGTGACAATATACAGCCTTGACGTACTCCTTTCCTTATCTGGAACCAGTCTGTTCCATCTCCACTTCTCACTGCTGCTTCTTGACCTGCATACAGATTTCTCAAGAAGCAGGTCAGGTGGTCTGGTATTCCCATCTCTTTCAGAATTTTCCACAGTTTGTTGTGATCCATACAACAAATGAGTGGGAGGTGTCAATTTAAGGAGTTTAAAAAGCAACATTAACTCTGGAAAGGGAGAGTACCTTCTCTTCCACTGAGATGCAAGAGTACGAAGAAAGATGGGATGTAAGTAAAAGGAGAAAGGTTGCAGTGGGTGCCAATGATTTTACTTATTATTTTAGTAAAAATTTTTGGGGTGTGCTCTATATAAAGTACCGAGGTCCTTTGGAAAATATGATGATGATCAAGACATAGACAGTGCTCTCAAGATATTTTCCTATGGAAGATAAGACAACTATAGAAATAACTGTAGAGATTGAGAATACAAACTATTAAGTTAAATAGAAAATTTTCTACATCTTGGTTTTTTCCTCCATAAATTGAGGATAATGATAATACCAGCTTGACAGACTAGCTGTGAGGTTTGAATGAGATACTGTAGAGAATGTGCTTAATAAAGAGCATGACAAAATGAAGTGCAAATAAAGGTGATGCTTGCTGTTGTAGAAATGATAAATGCTGAAAGAAAACTATAGAAAATCGAAAAAGAGATTGTGCTTTGTTGGGAGCAGTAAAGGAAGATAAGGAGTCAAGTTCATCCACTTAGGAAGCAGTGGAATTTAGGGACTGAGAAGTAAGGAGATTTTGGAAGAGAGAAATGGAAAGAAGGAGACAGTTTGACATTTAATGTCATTGTTTTAGTTGCTAAGTTGTGTCTGACTCTTTCCACAGCCCAGCTCCTGTGCCTGTGTCCATGGGATTTCCCAGGCAAGAATACTGGAGTGAGTTCCTTCTCCAGGGGAGAAGGCAGGAGTACACTGGCATTTCTTTGAGACACAGCCAGGAATGTGTTTGGAACAGAGAGAGCAAGGAGTAAGACAGAAAGGGGTAAGGTCAGGAGGTGATGGTGGGCCAGATCACGTAGGGACTTTTAGGACATTCCAAGGATTCTAAGTGGGGTGGAGTAGGTATGCCTGAATTGAGGACAGGGAGGGTGACATAGAATATTTAGGGTTTCCCTGGTGGCTCAGACGGTAAAGCGTCTGCCTACAATGCGGGAGACCCTGGTTCGATCCCTGGGTTGGGAAGATTCTCTGGAGAAGGAAATGGCAGCCCACTCCAGTACTCTTGCCTGGAAAATCCCATGGATGGAGAAGCCTGGTAGGCGTAGTCTATGGGGTTGCAAAGAGGGTAGAAATTATGGGAAGTATAAGAGGATTAGGCATATTAAAAAGCAGAGACATTACTTTGCCAGCAAAGGTCCATCTAGTCAAAGCTATGGTTTCTCCAGTAGTCATGTATGGATGTGAGAGTTGGACTATAATGAAAGCTGAGCACCGAAGAATTGATGCTTTTGAAGTGTGGTGTTGGAGAAGACTCTTGAGAGTCCCTTGGACTACAAGGAGATCTAGCCAGTCCATCCTAAAAGAGATCAGTCCTGAGTGTTCATCAGAATGACTGATGTTGAAGCCGAAACTCCAGTACTTTGGCCAACTTATGTGAAGAACTGACTCATCTGAAAAGACCCTGATGCTGGGAGAGATTGAGGGCAGGAGGAGAAGGGCATGACAGAGGATGAGGTGGTTGGATGGCATCACCAACTCAATGGAGATGAGTTTGGGTAAATTCCAGGAGTTGGCGATGGACAGGGAGGCCTGATGGGCTGCAGTCCATGGGGTCACAAAGAATTGGACACAACTGAGTGACTGAACTAAACTGAACTGAAGAGGATTAGGAAGAGCACTTGAAGAGCACTTGAAATTGAGTTAATGAAATAGTTAGCTGATACATCTTTTTATTTTCTTCTAAATTTAATGAGAAGAATTCACTGTGAAGAATGATCCTTGCTTTCTTTTTTTACATTAAAATTACATTAAAATTCTTTTATCTTGCAAAAGAAGTTTCCCTTGATGCTTTGCAAGTAAGAATTTTAAAGTCATGAATGGATGCTGCATTTCATCAAATGCTTTTTTTCGATACGTACAATATGATGATATGTTTCACTCCCTTTGTCAATATTCTGAAATATAATAGATCTTCCAATGCTGAATCATTCTTTCATTCTATTTAGTCATAATGTATTATTACTTTACTGTATTGCTACAGCATTTCATTGAATAATAGTCCATTTTCTGCTTTTATCTATGCTTAAACAAAGATGGCCCATAGCTTTATTTTCTATTGTCCTTCATTTAATTTTGCTCTCAGAGGTGAGAATAGCCTCATCTGAATAGCTTACCACCTTTTTCTATACTCTGAAACAACTTGAGTAATAAGAGTTAACTGTTTCTTGAAAATTTTCTAGATTCACATATAAAATGATGTGTCTCCTGGACTTTCAAGGGTCATACTTTGAACCAGATCTTTATACTGGGATACTGAAGCTTTCTAGTTTTTCTTGGATCCATTTTGGATATGTTTCCTCCCTAGAAAATTATTTTTCTCTCTTATCTTTGGAAACTTCCTGTCGTGTTGCTTCTAATATTCTCTTTTGAGGTTTAAAAAATTCTCTGCTGTTACTAGCTTTGTGCCCTATTTCATTCCTAGTAACTTATTTTTCCTTTCTTCCTCTTTTAAAAAATTATTTATTTTCTCTTTGGTGGCTCTGGGTCTTGGTTGCTGCGTGCGGGCTTTCTCTCGTCTTGGAGAGCTGGGGCTCCACTCTAGCTGCGCGCACCGGCTTCTCTTTGCAGCGGCTGCGATGCGCGCACCGGCTTCTCTTTGCAGCGGCTGCTCCTGTCGCTCCTGTTGCGGAGCGCCAGCTCTAGGCACGTGGGCTCCGCTTGCTGAAGCAGGCGGGCTCACTAGTTGTGGCGCATGGGCTTAGTGTTCTGAGGCGTGTGCTGTCTTCCCAGACCAGGGATTGAACCTGTGTCCCCTGCATTTACAGGTAGATTCTTATCCATTGCACCACCAGGGAAGTCCCCTTCTTCCTTCCTCAGTTATTCCCATGATTTGTGGCTCTTATTAATTTCTTCAAAGAATATTTTTGGTCATCAGCTTTCTGTTTTGTATGTGTTATTGCTCATTAATTTTTATCTTTATTCTTTGTTATTTTTTCATTCTTCATCTTTTAAAAAATTTTAAATATACTTTTTTAGCTTTTTTTCTTCTCTGTTTTAGCTTCTTCAATTGAATGTTTAGTTCATTTATTTTCAATCACTCTTCCTTTCCCTTTTGTTATAATAATATATCCCTGACTCCTTTGATGCTTTTCACCCTAAACTTTATTTTTAAATATATTTATTTAACTAACTTAAGTAAATTTTTAAAAATTTAGTTCACAGAAATCTGTGAGAATCATTATAGCTTGATGAATTATGACAATGAACCATTCTGATGGCTGTGTTTACCTATGTTCCAAACAGAATATTTATATTACTCTAGAAACTTTCTCATAACTCCACTCATAACCTCTCTCCTTCATAAAGGTAACCACTATTATGACTTCTAACATAGATTACTTTGCCTCCTTTTTATCTTTGTATAAATGGAAGCATAGAATAGATATTCTTTTGAACCTAGATAATTAGTTCTATGTTTATAGAATTATGCCTATATTTTCATGTAATTCTTGTTTTATCTTCATTGCTATATTGTATTACATTGTATGAATATACTGCCGTGTGTTTATCAATTCTACTGTTGATTGACATTTGGGTGGTTTCCAGTGTTTCAGTTCAGTTCAGTTGCTCAGTCGTAGCCGACTCTTTGTGACCCCATGGACTGCAGCACAACAGGCCTCCCTGTCCATCACCAACTCCCAGAGTTCACTCAGACCCGTGTCCATCGAGTCAGTGATGCCATCTAGCCATCTCATCCTCTGTCCTCCCCTTCTCCTCCTGCCCCCAATCCCTCCCAGCATCAGGGTCTTTTCCAAAGAGTCAACTCTTTGCATGCGGTGGCCAAAGTAAGTTTCAGCTTTAGCATCAGTCCTTCCAATGAACACCCAGGACTGATCTCCTTTAGGATGGATTGGTTGGATCTCCTTGCAGTCCAAGGGATTCTCAAGAGTCTTCTCCAACACCACAGTTCAAAAGCGTCAATTCTTCGGTGCTCAGCTTTCTTCAGTCCAACTCTCACATCCATACATGACCACTGGAAAAACCATAGCCTTGACTAGATGGACCTTTGTCAGTCCAACTCTCACGTCCATACATGACCACTGGAAAAACCATAGCCTTGACTAGATGGACCTTTGTTGGCAAAGTAATGTCTCTGCTTTTCAATATGCTATCTAGGTTGGTCATAACTTTCCTTCCAAGGAGTAAGCATCTTTTAATTTCGTGGCTGCAATCACCATCTGCAGTGATTTTGGAGCCCCCAAAAATAAAGTCTGACACTTTGCACTGTTTCCCCATCTATTTCCCATGAAGCGATGGGACCAGATGCCATAATCTTTGTTTTCTGAATGTTGAGTTTTAAGCCAACTTTTTCACTCTCCTCTTTCACTTTAATCAAGAGGCTTTTTAGTTCCTCTTCACTTTCTGCCATAAGGGTGGTGTCATCTGCATATCTGAGGTTATTGATATTTCTCCTGGCAATCTTGATTCTAGCTTGTGCTTCCCCCAGCCCAGCGTTTCTCATGATGTACTCTGCATAGAAGTTAAATAGCAGGGTGACAATATACAGCCTTGACGTACTCCTTTCCCAAGTTGGAACCAGTCTGTTGTTCCATGTCCAGTTCTAACTGTTGCTTCCTGACCTGCATATAGGTTTCTCAAGAGGCAGGTCAGGTGGTCTGGTATTCCCATCTCTCTCAGAATTCTCCACAGTTTATTGTGATCCACATAGTCAAAGGCTTTGGCATAGTCAATGAAGCAGAAATAGATGTTTTTCTGGAACTCTCTTGCTTTTTCGATGATCCAGTGAATGTTGTCAATTTGATGTCTGGTTCCTCTGCCTTTTCTAAAACCAGTTTGAACATCTGGAAGTTCACGGTTCAAGTATTGCTGAAGCCTGGCTTGGAAAATTTTGAGTATTACTTTACTAGCATGTGAGATGAGTGCAATTTTGGTAGTTTGAGCATTCTTTGGTATTGGAATGAAAATTGACCTTTTCCAGTGTTTAGTTACTAGAAATAATGTTGTTTTGAACATTCTTGGACTTGACTTTCAGTGCATAGGCATACACATATCCTAGGCACGTGGTAACAGTTGAATCAAAGCAAAAGGGTAAACTCAGTACATATAGTACTGTTCAAATTGTTTTTCAAAGTGAGTGTAATGATTTACGTTCTTCCTAGAATATAAGAATTTCCATTGTCCCACATCAATACCATTTCTTGTATTGTCAGTTTTGTGAAATTTTAGCCTTTATTTGAGCATGCAGTTATATTCCATGATACAGTTTTATTTGTAGTTCTCTATTAGCATTTTCCAAACATTAGTTTTCAACCTTTCTGTATTTTATATATATATATATGTATATATATATATATTTAGGTTTTGTTTTCAATACCACCCTGAAGACACTACATTTGAGATATCTGTCCAAGACTGGGTAATTCAATATACCTCAAGAGGACAGAGCCAAAGGTCATCTGAGGAGCATCATAGACTTGCAAGCTCAGCCACCATTAGTCCTGATCAAAGCTTCTGCCCAGACTGGACTCCCCTGGAGAAGCAGCAGGCCTGAGCAGCACCATCAGCTCATTGTATTAAAGTCCACTGGGCCTTCCTTCTGACTCACAGATCCTCAAACCGTTTTTCAAAAAGTAACATTTTCCAGCATCCTCACATATCCAGAATATACCGAAAAACTTGGCAGTCCGTTTATTAATGGAAGCTATGAAGCCCAGTTGTGCTCAGAACCCAAGTTGTAGCATAATGATATTTCATCCAACCAAAGAAGAGTTTACTGATTTTGATAAATACATTGCGTACATAGAATCGCAAGGGGCCCACCGAGCAGGCTTGGCTAAGATAGTTCCACCCAAGGAATGGAAAGCCAGACAGACCTACGATGATATCGATGACATCGTAATAGCCGCCCCGCTCCAGCAGGTGGTCTCTGGACGGGCAGGTGTGTTTACTCAATACCACAAAAAGAAGAAAGCCATGACCGTGGCGGAGTACCGCCGCTTAGCAAATACTGAAAAATACCAGACTCCATCACACTTAGATTTTGAAGAACTGGAGCGAAAATATTGGAAAACCCGCCGCTATGAGTCCCCAGTATACGGCGCGGACATCAGTGGCTCTTTATTTGATGAAAACACGAAGCAGTGGAACCTGGGACGCCTGGGGACCATCCAGGACCTGCTGGAGCAGGAGTGCGGGGTGGTCATCGAGGGCGTCAACACCCCCTACCTGTACTTCGGCATGTGGAAGACCGCCTTCGCCTGGCACACGGAGGACATGGACCTTTACAGCATCAACTTCCTGCACTTCGGGGAGCCCAAGACGTGGTACGCGGTGCCGCCCGAGCACGGCCGGCGCCTGGAACTCCTGGCCGGCACGCTCTTCCCGGGCAGCTCGCGGAACTGCGAGGCCTTTCTTCGCCACAAGGCGGCGCTCATCTCGCCCACGGTGCTGCGGGACAGCGGCATCCCCTTCGGTCGGGTCACGCAGGAGGCGGGCGAGTTCATGGTGACCTTCCCCTACGGCTACCACTCGGGCTTCAACCACGGCTTCAACTGCGCCGAGGCCATCAATTTCGCCACCCCGCGCTGGATCGATTATGGCAAAGCGGCCTCGCAGTGCAGCTGCGGCGAGGCGCGGGTGGCCTTCTCCATGGACGCCTTCGTGCGCATCCTGCAGCCCGAGCGCTATGAGCTGTGGAAGCGCGGGCAGGACCGGGCGGTGGTGAACCACGCCGAGCCCGCGGCGCCGGGCGGCCAGGAGCTGAGCGCCTGGACGGAGGTGCAAACGCTGGGCCCCAAGTACTTCCTGCCTCGCCGCACCGCCCGCCTGCGTCATCCCGGGTCCTCAAGCGAGGGCACCGACCTCAGAGCCCCTGTGTGGGCCATGTCCCTGCGCCCCTTGCCTGCCCGGGGTTCCTGCTTGGCCTCCCAGTTTGACCCTGTCGCCGGCAGCAGCTCACGGAAGCCCAGGCAGACCCCTCTGCTGTCTCCATGTCCGTCGGTGGCGTCGTGCCTCCACCCAGTTGGCAGATGTAGTTCTCGTCGTCGCCCTCGGGAAAAGGGCACTCAAGAGCTGACTGCCCCCATCGGAGCTAAGAGGGTCCTCGGCTTAGACCGAAAGGCTCAACCCCAGTCTGCAGAGGGACGGATGGACACCCCTGCCCCATCGAACCCTGGACTCTAGCCTCCTGCTAAGGCCTCCAGGTATGACTGTGGCCCTGTCCCATAACCCAGCCTTTGTACCCATGCTCTTGGGTGTGGAGGATCCTCAAGAGTGGTCACATTGACATTTCAGAGGTTTGGGTATTTGCAGGTCATTACTCTTGCATAGGGGCCTTCCAGGGGCTAGTGGCACAGAACCCACTTACCAACATAGGAGACCCAGGAGACAGGGGTTCGATTCCTAGGTAGGGAAGATGCCTGGGGGAGGATGTAGCAACCCACTCCGGTATTCTTGCCTGGAGAATCCCATGCACGGAGGAGCCTGGTGGGTGAGGATCCGTAGGGCTGCAAAGAGTTGGACATGATGGAAGTGACTGAGCACACGCAGTCTTGCATGAGGGCCCCTCATGTGCTGCCCCTGAAGTGCTGGGTCCATGGTGCTTACCCAGGTCTCCAATGTTTGTTCTTTCTCCCAGAACCTGGAATCTTCCGACACTGCTAACTCCGGTGTCACTGGCTGAAGCTTCATCCACAGGACACTCTAGGGACCCTGTGAACTAGGTCCTGCTGAGGTACCAGAGCCAGTCTACCTCAGATCCCATCCTGTAGCCAACTCCGGATGCTGCATACCTTCTGAAGAATCCTGGGCTTTGAGTACTCTCCAACTTTTCTCCTTTTCTTCTTCCTACTTCCTTTTCACCCACCCCTTACTTCTGCCACACAAAGTTCTTTTGACCAATTAGGTCAGTAGAGGCTCAGATAATAATATATAATATTTCTGAGTCTTTAATGTATTGAAAAAGTGTTCTTTGCCAGTATTTGTTTGCAACTATATTAAAGGCAACCAAAAAGTTAACATCTGACTTGATTTCTGGGATTGTTCATTCAATCATTTGAGAGGTGGTAATGCTGGATGGCATCACTGACTCGATGGATGTGAGTTTGAGTGAACTCTAGGAGTTGGTGATGGACAGGGAGGCCTGGCATGCTGCAATTCATGAGGTTGCAAAGAGTTAGACATGACTGAGCGATTGAACTGAACTGAACTGAGTGCTTTTATGCACTTTTCTGAATAGTTATGTCAAAACATTTGAAGCAAAACTTATTTTTATGAGCTTGTTGCATTATGTGGTGTTGATGAATGAGTTGGGGATTGACTGTTGGGTTCCGGCTGACTGGCTGGGTTGGGGAATTTGGTTTGCAGCCATATCTTAAGGATGACTTGGTGGAAATCACCTGGGAGAGATGAGCCAGCATGGGACAAAGAGTGCCGGCTCTCCACTGTCTTCTCGATGTTGTGAGTCTATTTCACATGGTTCAGTCATGGATACATCCCAATAAATGAATCCATACATAAATGAACAAGAATTTCAAGTGGGCATATGTTCTGTGAAGCAATGAAAGGGGGTGGGATGAGACAGCGGAATGGGTAGTCTGGTTCCAGTGGTCAGGAAATACTTCTAGAGCAGGAGATCTTTCCCAGTCCCAAATGACAAGAAGGGATGTCCAGAGCTGATTTCCCCTTGGAAGAAACAGCAAGTGTAACAGATGTAACCTAGAGCTTGGGGTTGTTGTTTTTGCAGAGATAGAAAGGAAGCTCCTTTGTGACTGGGGTGTAGAAAGGGGAAAGACAGGGTGCAAGGTATATAGGACCTTGTAGTTCATGATGAGTATTTGAGTTTATTCAGCTTGAAATGAAAAGGCTTTGGAAGTTTGAAACAGCACTTGACATGATACAATTTGCATATTTAAATAACCACCTCCATTGCTCTGTGCACCACGTGGGGACCAAAAAAATAGTTAAAACAGGTGAGAGTTAGTCGCTCAGTCATGTCAGACTTTTTGCAACTGCATGGACTGGATCCCACGAGCTTCCTCTGTCTATGGAATTCTCCAGGCAAGAATACTGGAGTGGGTTGCCATTCTCTTCTCCAGGGGATCTTCCAGACCCAGGGATCGAACTCGGGTCTCCTGCACTGCAGGTGGATTCTTTACTGTGTGAGCCACCAGAGAAGTCCCAAAACAGGTGAGCGTTGATGGTTATTGACTCAGGCCTTAGTGTTGAAAATGCACAGAAGTGGCCAAACAGAATAAATTTTGAAAACTGGATGCAGAAGGAAACATTTCAGAGATACAAAGCACATCTCTCTTCCCTCAAGCTCCGCCCCCACAGAATTTCCAGAAGACTTTGGAATCTGAAGCACCATGTAAAACAAAAGGGAACAGTCATGAACAAGTAAGGCTTCTTTGAAGTTCTGATTGAGGAATGGCAAAAGCGCACGTCTCCTTCCGGTCACCCTGCAGTGAGGCAAGTTTGTGGTAGCGTATTCTGTGGAAAATTGAAATTGAGAAACTGAACTTAGGGATTCCAGGCACAGTGGAGGATGGCAGTGGAATGCTTGGCTGAAAAGACGATTAAGTCCTGTATTGAGATGGTGGAACCACAGGATGGAAGCTGACTGGGATTACTGGGCAGGCTGCAGCCCTAGAAAGCACTTGCACAATGATAGTAGATTTTTACGAGCAGGGGGTAACTTTTAGTGACTGAGATTCTGGGGGGTTTGGTCCTTTAACATAGGTCAGTTGTGGGTATGGTAGTACAGAGAAATAAAGGAACTCTGAAAAGTCTCGATGAAGACAGTAACCTGGCTCATATTGCTGTTTTCAATTTTACAAACAGAAGCTCTCCTTGTTGTATTTCAGGAATATCACAGTCTCCTCTCTAGCATATAGATGTCCCGAAGAGCCTAGGATAACAGAATTGAGGGACTGGAAGAAAAAGAAACAAAAGCAGTTTTCAGAAAATCTAGCTCCCATTGTACTCCTTATACTTTCACTCAGTTACTTGCATACTTAAAATATTTCCCAGGCTTCCCTAAGGACTCAGTGGTAAAGAGTCTGCATGATAATGCAGGAGACTCGGTTCAGTTTCTGATCCCGGAAGATCCCACATGCCTTGGGGCAACTGAACCCGTGCGCCACAACTATTGAGTCTGCGCTGTAGAGCCCAGGGATGTCAACTACTGAAGCCCGTGAGCCCTAGATCCTGTACTTAGCAACAAGACAAGTCATCCCTATGAGAACACCACAGCTAGAGAGTAGCCCACATTTGCTGCAACTACCAGGAAAGCTTGTGCAGCAATGAAGACCCAGCACACGCAAAAATGAATAAATAAAATAAATGAATCTTTAAAAAAATGTTATGCTTTTTTCAAAACAAGCTAACTTGTATATTTAACACTGCTTGTCCTGATTGGGTAAGGAAAATTTTTCATTTAAAAAAAAAAAAGCATAACACTTTTTTAAAAAGATTTATTTATTTTTGCATGTGAAAAATTTTCCTTACCCAATCAGGACAAGCAGTGTTAAGTATACAGGTTAGCTGTACCAATAAACTGGTTTCTAAATTAGTCTTCTTGTCCTAAGTAGGCATTTCTCCAAAGAAAATATACAAATGGCCAATAGGCACATGAGGATTCTCAACGCTGCTAATTAGCGAAATGCAAATCACAACCACAGTGACGTCACCTCACACCTGTCAGAATGGCCACCTCAAAAAGTATACAAGTAAATGCTGCAGAGGGTATGGATAAAAGGGAACCTTTTTACACCTTGAGGGGGAATGTAAATTGGTGCAGCCACTATGGAGAACAGTATGGAGGTATTTTTAAAAAACTAAAATAATAGAGCTACCATATGATCCAACATAAAATGGATGGGAGTGGGCTAATTTAGTTCAGGTGACCATTATATCTACCATTGTGGGCAAGAATCCCTTAGAAAACAATGGAGTAGTCCTCATAGCCAACAGAAGAGTCCAAAATGCAGTACTTGGGTGCAATCTCAGAGACGACAGAATGATCTCTGTTTCAAAGGCAAACCATTCAATATCACGGTAATTCAAGTCTATGTCCCAACCACTAATGCTAAAGAAGCTTCAGTTGACCAGATCTATGAAGACTACAAGACCTTCTAGAACTAACACCAAAAATAGACGTCCTTTTTATCTAGGAGATTGGAATGCAAAAGCGGGAAGTTAAGAGATAGCTGGAATAACAGGCAAGTTTGGCTTTGGAGTACAAAATGAAGCAGGGCATTGGCTAACAGAGTTCTGTCAAGAGCACATGCTGGTCATAGCAAACATCCTTTTCTAACAATCCAAGAGATGACTCTACACATGGACATCATCAGATGGTCAATACCAAAATGAGATAATATTCTTTGCAGCCAAAGATGAAGAAGCCCTATATCATTAGTAAAAACAAGACCTGGATCTGACTTTAGCTCATATCATGAGCTCCTTATTGCAAAATTCAGGGTTAAATTGAAGTAGGGAAAATCACTAGGCAATACACCTAAATATGACCTAAATCAATTTGCTTATGATTATACAGAGGAGGTGACAAATAGATTCAAGGGATTAGACCTGGTAGACAGAGTACCTAAGGAACTATGGAAGAAGGTTCATAACATTGTACAGAGGCAATGACCAAAATCATCACAAAGGAATGCAAGAAGGCACAGTGGTTGTCTGAGAAGGCTTTACATATAGCTAGGAAAGAGAAGTGAAAGGCAAGGGATAAAGGGAAAGATATACCCGACTGAATGCAGAGTTCCAGAGAGCAGCATGGAGACAGAGAGCGGAAGATCTTCCTAAATAATGCAAAGAAACAGAGGAAAACAATAGAATCAGAAAAACTAGAGATCTCTTTAAGAAAATTGGAGATAGAGAGGGAACATTTATTAATTTCTAGGATGGGCACAATAAAGGACAGAAATAGTAAGGACCTAATAGAAGCAGAAGAGACTAAGAAGCGGAAAGAATACACAGAAGAACATACAAGAAAGGTCTTAGAGGCCTGGATAACCACGATGTTATGGTGAGTAATCTAGAGCTGCTATGAATTTGTCGTGTTCGCTCAGTCATCAATCATGTCCAGCTCTTCGTGACCTCATGGACTGTAGCCCACAAGGCTCCTCTGTCCATGGGATTCCCCAGGCAAGAATGCTGGGATGGGCTGCCATTGCCTTCTCCAGGGGATCTTCCCAACCCAGGGACTGAACCCCGCTCTCCCACACTGCAAGCAGATTCTTTACCATCCGAGCCACCAGGGAAGGGCCACGCCTGTGATTTTCAACCTCTCAGTTCTCTGTTGATTGGTTTAAAAATCAAAAGGGCACAGACTATCTGTGTTGACCAATCAGAGCCATCATCCCACGATTACTGTTGATTGGTCCTGATCAAATTATACCTTTGCCCAGGTATAAAGCCAGAGCCATCGGGACATTGGTCTGCATTTGGAGACCAGCTGCTGAGAGAACACTGTCTCTCTGAATCCTTGACTAGCTCCAGTTGGAATCAGGGTTTTGTTGATCAGAGGTACGTCATTTTATTTCTATTTGTGCTTGTAAGCAAAAGAGGTATTTTTCTATTACAAGTTTTTAAAAGTTACTATATATATATATATATATATATATACACACACACACACACACACACACACACACATAACTGGGGGCTTCCCTCGTTAACTCAGTTGGTAAATCATCTGCCTGCAATTGGTAAATCATCTGCCTGATTCAATGCAGGAGACCTGGGTTCGGTTCCTGAGTCAGGAAGATCCCCTGGAGAAGGAAATGGCAACCCACTCCAGTATTCTTGCCTGGAGAATCTCATGGACAGAGGAGCCTGACAGGCTACAGTCCATGGGATCGCAAGGTTGGACACGACTTGGCGACTAAACCACGACTAAACCACCACCAAACCATACACATACTGTATACATATAGAGAGTGAGAGAGAGATACATAGGATATTGTTCCCTTGTGTTTTATTATTAAACTATTTTCTGACAAATGGAGCTAATTTTTTTCTTAAAATTTTTTTGGTAAAAAATCACAAAGATTTTTCAGGAAAAAGCACCTCATTTAGTTAACTGGGATCCAATGGAAATAAGATGGTTTCTAGAATTGGGTCAGGAATGAGTCAGTTAGAAGGAACTTGAAAAATGGGTGGGATCAAATTAAATACTTTGATTGGATGAGATTAGAATTAGGGTGGTGCTGATTGAGCTGAAGGTAGGGCAGATAGAGCCAGACTTTGAGCATAACCTTTTTTATTTAGAGGCTGAATTCTTCAAGGAAACCATTTTCTGGGTTGTAGTGTTTCTTCATTTGGAATTAAGGTTTTAGATTAGCAGAAGGCAAGCACTTTTTTTTTTTGATGTTTGTCCTTTAAAATACAGAGATAAAAAAGACATTTTATATTAGAAAGCAATTTTTCTCCTTGGTAAAATTATTATTTTATGCATTTTAAGTACAAGTATTAAATGCATATGATTTTGATTTCTTCTTTGGAGACATATATTTGTTATTAAAGGAACTGAAACCTTTTGACTATTTCACCTCATAATTGATGTTAATTTGTATATGGGATCTATAGATTTTGTATGCTAATCAGTGTTCAGAAACTTAGTTGATCCATATATTTCTAATAATCTGTGAATGCAATTTAATAATTATACGTTAGTTGGAATGTTTCAGGTGTTTACCTTTAAAGATAATGCTTGTTAGGAATGTGCACATTGGTATCAGTACTTTCTTTCTTTCTCTGCCTTATTTCACTTGGAATAATACCCTCCATGTCAACCAATGCTGTTGCGAATGGCAAAATTTCTTGTTTGTCACTGAGTAGTATTCCCACTCCAGTCCTCTTGCTTGGAAAATCCCATGGACGGAGGAGCTTGGAAGGCTGCAGTCCATGGGATTGCTGACGGTCGGACATGACTGAGCGACTTCACTTTCACTTTTCATTTTCATGCATTGGAGAAGGAAACGGCAATCCACTCCAGTGTTCTTGCCTGGAGAAGCCCAGGGACGAGGGAGCCTGGTGGGCTGCCGTCTCTGGGGTTGCAGAGTTGGACGTGACTGAAGTGACTTAGTAGTAGTAGTATTCCACCAAATATCTATATTAAACATCTTCTGTATTCATTCAACCATGGGTGGACACTATGGTTGTCTGCATATGTTGGCTATTGTGAGTAATTCCTCAAGGAACCTAGGAGGGCAGATATTATTTTGATATTTTGTTTTTATTTCATTTGGATACATACCCAGAAATGAGATTGCTGGATTATATAATAGTTCTATTTAAAATTTTTAAAGAATCTCTATACAGTTTTCCATAGTATGTGCCATAACTGCACCAATTTACATTCCTGTTTAAAAAGTATATTTTTGCCCTTACATTCAAATTTTGAAATTAAGATTGCTATAAAATTTTGTGTTAAATCAGTTCCTTTTGTCATCTACTCATCTTCAGATATTCTGTATTTTCTTTAGGTTTGGCTTTGAAACTTCCATGAAGACACTTTTTGCCACAGTGAGCTGAGAAACTGCCAGGCATTCAAGCCTGTGAATCCGGGGAGGCCTCGGAAGCACTTATATCTCCAACCAAAGAAAGTCACAGAGCTGCAGGCGGAGGCGGGACTTCCCCTCCGGGAAACACCCTCTTTCCTTTGGCTACAGAATACAGACAAGGGTGGACTGTCATTCTGGTGGATTAACAAACTGGAAAAGATACCACCTCATTGGTTTAAAAGTTCTAGTCTGAGTCATTGCCCCTCAGACACGGCAAAACTTTCTAAAAGTGTAGGGAATAGGTTACTTCCTAACACTCTCAGGCACCCACAGCATACCTAGGACCCCGAGGGGCCACTGCTGATTATACTGAGGCCATGCAGGCTAAGCACTTTGGTTCCCAGAACCCAAGCTGTAAGATCATGACCTTCCACCCAACCATGGAAGAATATGCGGATTTCAACAAATACATTGCGTACATAGAATCGCAAGGGGCCCACCGAGCAGGCTTGGCTAAGATAGTTCCACCCAAGGAATGGAAAGCCAGACAGACATACGATGATATTGATGACATCGTAATAGCCGCTCCGCTCCAGCAGGTGGTCTCTGGACGGGCAGGTGTGTTTACTCAATATCACAAAAAGAAGAAAGCCATGACCGTGGCGGAGTACCGCCGCTTAGCAAATACTGAAAAATACCAGACTCCATTCTACTCCGATTTTGAGGAATTGGAGCGAAAATATTGGAAAACCCGCCGCTATGAGTCCCCAATATACGGCGCGGACATCAGTGGCTCTTTATTTGATGAAAACACGAAGCAGTGGAACCTGGGACGCCTGGGGACCATCCAGGACCTGCTGGAGCAGGAGTGCGGGGTGGTCATCGAGGGCGTCAACACCCCCTACCTGTACTTCGGCATGTGGAAGACCGCCTTCGCCTGGCACACGGAGGACATGGACCTTTACAGCATCAACTTCCTGCACTTCGGGGAGCCCAAGACGTGGTACGCGGTGCCGCCCGAGCACGGCCGGCGCCTGGAACGCCTGGCCGGCACGCTCTTCCCGGGCAGCTCGCGGAACTGCGAGGCCTTCCTGCGCCACAAGGCGGCGCTCATCTCGCCCACGGTGCTGCGGGACAGCGGCATCCCCTTCGGTCGAGTCACGCAGGAGGCGGGCGAGTTCATGGTGACCTTCCCCTACGGCTACCACTCGGGCTTCAACCACGGCTTCAACTGCGCCGAGGCCATCAATTTCGCCACCCCGCGCTGGATCGATTATGGCAAAGCGGCCTCGCAGTGCAGCTGCGGCGAGGCGCGGGTGGCCTTCTCCATGGACGCCTTCGTGCGCATCCTGCAGCCCGAGCGCTATGAGCTGTGGAAGCGCGGGCAGGACCGGGCGGTGGTGAACCACGCCGAGCCCGCGGCGCCGGGCGGCCAGGAGCTGAGCGCCTGGCCCGAGGTGCCCTCGCCCTGGGGAACCCGGCTCGCCTGCAACTCCCAGGAGCCGCGCCAGACCCCGCCGCGGACGCCAGGTCCATCTGCTCAAGATCACTGCCCAACTGGCAGATATGTTTCTCGTCGTCGTCCTCGGAAAAGGGGTACTCTAAAGCTGACTGCCCGACCCAGAAGAGGAGCCTCTCCAAAGACTCAAATCTGAGACGCAGCCCCGCCCTGCAGAGGGGCCCTGGATGGAACAACTCAGCCGGTGGGCTCCAACGGCTGGCTAAGGCCTCCGAATATGACTGCTCTTAGGAGAAGCCTTTGTACCCCTCTGCTCTTAGGTGTAGAAGATCCTGAAAACTGGTCAACACTTATACTTCAGAGCTTTGGGTATTAGCAGGTCATTAGTCTTGCAGGAGGGTCCCTCCTGTATTGCCCCTGTAAGTGTACTGGGTTTTTGAGTATTTGATGTATTGGAAAAGCGTTCTTTGCCAGTATTTGTTTGCAACTATATTAAAGATAACTAGGATGTTAATATCTGACTTGATTTCTGGTATTGTTCAATCATTTGAGAGGTGTGTTGGCCCTTTACTGAATTATCATCAAAACATTTCAAGCAAAAGTTATTTTTATGAGCTTGTTGCATTTTGTGGTGTTGATAAATGAGTTTGGGGTTGATTGTTGGGTTCACGCGGATTGGATGGGTTGGGGGTTTTGGTTTGCAGCCATATATTAAGGATGAGGACTTGGTGGACATCACCTGGTACTTATCTGACCCAAGTTGCTAGGAGAGATGAGCCAACATAGGATAAAAAAGCCATCATCTGAAAATCTTCTAACTCTCCCCTGCCTTTTCAATGATGTGTGTCTATTTCACATGGTTAAGTCATGGATACATCCCAGTAAATGAATCCACACATAAATGAACAAGACAATTTCAAGTGGGCATACATTCTGTGAAGCAATGAAAGTCTAGTCGAGTGCTAAGGAAATACTTCCTGGAGCAGGAGAGATTTCCCAGTCCCAAATGACTAGAAGGGAGATCCAGAGCTGATTTCCAGTTGGAACAAACAGCGGTGTAACAGACTTACTGTAGAGCCTGGTATTGTTTTTGCAGGATAGAAAATTATCGGACACTCCTTTGTATCTGGGGCGGACAGAGTGGGATGCAGGATCTGGGGTATGTAGGACCTTGTAGCTCATGTTGAGTTTGTTCAACTTGAAATGAGAAGTCACTGGAAGTTTAAAATAGCACTTGACATGATATCATTTACTCATTTAAATAATCACCTTCATTGTTCTCTGGACCATGTAGGGGCAGAAAAATGTAGTTGTGGGTGTATGAATGCTCAGTCATGTCCAACTCTTTGCCACCCTGTCGGTTGGAATCTTCCAGGATTTTCTGTCCATGGGATTTTCCAAGCAAGAATACTGGAGCAGGCTGACATTTCCCAAGTCTCCTGGGTCTCCTGCATTGGAAAGTGGATGTCTCCTGCATTGGCAAGTGGATGCTTTACCACTGAGACACCTGGAAAGTCCAGAATATAGTTAGAACATCTAAGTAGTACAGGTGAGAGTTGATGTTTACTCAGGCCCTAATTATGAAAATGTACAGAAGTGGTCATACTCAGAATCATTCCTGGAAATTGACAATGATATTTTGGATACAGAAGGAAACATTTCAGAGATACAAACCACAGCTCTCTTCCCTCCCACTCTGCCCTAGAGAATTTCAGTAAGACTTTGTTATTTGAAAGTGAAGTAGCTCAGTCGTGTCTGACTCTTTGCAACCCCATGGACTGTAGCCCATCAGGCTCCCCCATCCATGAGATTCTCCAGGCAAGAATACTGGAGTGGGTTGCCATTTCCTGCTCCAGGGAATCTTCCCGACCCAGGGGTGGAACCCAGGTCTCCCACATGGCAGGCAGACGCTTTAACCTCTGACCCACCAGGAAATTTTGGAAGTTGAAGCACCATGTAAAACTAAAGGCTGGAGTCATGAAAAAGTAAGGCTTGTTTGAACTCTGATGAGTAGCGAAAGCCCACAGGGCCTCCTCGGTGGCTCAGCGGTAAAGAATAAGCCTGCAATGCAGGAGACACAGCTTCCCGGAGGAGGGCATGGTGACCCACTCCAGTGTTCTTGCCTGGAGAATGCCATGGACAGAGAAGCCTGGTGGGCTAAGTCCATGGGGTTGCAAAGAGTTGGGCATGACTGAAGTGACTGAGCGTGCATGCACAAAAGCCCATGTTTCATTCTTATCAACACGCAGCTAGGCAACATTGTGGTCACGTGTTCTGTGGAAAATTGAAGCTGAGAGAATGAACTCATGGACCCGGGCACAGTGGAGGATGGTAGTAACATGCTTGGCTGACAAGATGATTCAGGCTTGTTTTGAGATGGTGGAACCACAGGATGGAAGCAGACTGGGATTACTTGGAAGAGAGCAGTCCTAGAAAGCAGCAAGACCAGAGCAGATGTTTATGAGCAGAGAGTAAACTTTCCTGTGATAAGTAACTGGAATATTGAGGGATTTTGGTCCTTTAATGTAGGAAAGTTTTGGATACAGTACTGCGGAGTAATAAAGGACTCTGAAAAGTCTCTATGAGCCTGGCTCCTATTGCTATTTTAAATTTTAGAAGCTGAAATTCTCCTTGCAATATTTCAGGAATATTACGATCTCTTCCCCCATAGATGCATATCCTGGAAAACCTAAGCTAACAAAATTGGGGGTTTTGAAGGAAAAGAAACAAAAGCAATTTTCAGAAAATATTGCTCCCATTGTACTCCTTATGTTTTTTGCTCACTTTCATACTTAAAAGAAAATTTTCCTTGCCCAATGAAGACAAGAAATATAAAAAATACAGTTTAGCTTTACCAATATACTGGTTCCTAAATTAGTCTTCCTGACCTAAGTAGGCATTTCCCCAAAGAAGACATACAAATGGCCAACAGGCACAAGAAAAGATTCCCGATATTTCTATTTATTCAGTTCAGTTGCTCAGTCATGTCCAACTCTTTGCGACCCCATGAATTGCAGCACTCCAGGCCTCCCTGTCCATTACCATCTCCCGGAGATCACTCAAACCCACAGCCATCCAGTTGGTGATGCCATCCAGCCATCTCATCCTCTGTTGTGCCCTTCTCCTCCTGTCCCCAATCCCTCCCAGCATCAGTCTTTTCCAATGAGTCAACTCTTCGCATGAGGTGACCAAAGTACTGGAGTTTCAGCTTTAGCATCATTCCTTCCAAAGGACACCCAGGACTGATCCCCTTTAGAATAGACTGGTTGGATCTCCTTGCAGTCCAAGGGACTCTGAAGAGTCTTCTCCAACACCACAGTTGAAAAGCATCAATTCTTCAGCGCTCAGCTTTTATTAGAGAAATACAAATCAAAACTACAATGAGATGACTTCACACCTGTCAGAATGGCCATCATTAAAATATCTTCAAATAATATATGCTGGAGACAGTGTAACCCTCTTACACTTTTGGTAGGAATGTAAAGTGCTTCAGCCACTATGGAGAACAGTATAGAGTTCCTTAAAAAAAAAAACAAAAACAAGAATAGAACTACCATATGACCCAGCAATCCCACTCTTAAACATACACCCAGAAAAGAGAAAAACTAATTGGAAAAGATGCGTGCACCCCGCGTTTATAACAGCACTATTTACAATAGCCAAGACAGGACTTCCCTCAGGGCTCAGCTGGTAAAGAATCAGCCCGCATTGCGAGAGACCTGGGTTCAATCCCTGGGTTGGGAAGATCCTCTGGAGGAGGGCATGGCAACCCACTCCAGTATTCTGGCCTGGAGAATTTCCGTGGACAGAGGAACCTGTCAGGCTGCAGTCCGTGAGGTTGCAAAAGTCTGACACAACTGACAACTAAGCACACAAGACAGGGAAACAATCCAGTTCCCATCAACAGTTGAAAGGCTAAAGAAGTGGTGTATGTATAGACATATATATACACACAATGGAATATTACTCAGCCACAAAAGAATGAAGTATTGTCACTTGCAATAACACAGATGGATCTAGAGAATATCATATTAAGTGAACACACAGAGAAAGACAAATATATCATGTGTGTAATATAAAAAACAATACAAGTGAATCTATATACAAAACAGAAACAGACTCACAGAAAACAAACTTGTGGCTAGTAAAGTGGAAAAGAAGCAGGAGAGGGATGGATTAGGGGTATGGGGTCAAAGATACAACTGTACTTAAAACAGATAAGCAACAAGGATTTACTGCATAGTACCTGGAACTGTACTGCAGAATCCGCCTGCAATGCAGGACACTCAGAGATGTGCGTTCGATCCCTGGATTGGGAAGATGCCCTGGAGAAGAGAATGGCAATCCCCTCCAGTCTTCTTGCCTGGAGAATCCCATGGACAGAGGAGCCTGGCAGGCTACAGACATTAGGGTCACAAAAAGTTGGGCACAACTGAAGCAACTGAACACACACACACAGGGAACTATATTCAATATCTTGAAATAACATGAAGAAAAATAATCTGAAAAAACATGTATAACATTCACTTTGCTGTACATGTGAGTCTAACACAACATTGCACATTACTTTTAAATTTAAAAAATCTTGAAAGGATCAGGATCTGGGTGTGGTAATGAATGGGACTCATCAAGTGATGCTATTCAAAATTCTGTTTTACTTCATGTGGATGGACACATTCAATTTGGACACTCTCAAATCTGGACTGCTCTTCTCAGGACGAGATGCCCATAGCCAGCTGTTTCTCCACGTCCAAGAGGTTTTTGCTAAACTTAATCTTGGATAAACAAGACCACTGACAATGAAATACAATTATATACAGGCAAGAATAGAGCCACCTTTGTTCTCATTGCCGTGATCTCTTTTAGGCTCCTCTCCACGTCTGGAAATAACAACCTCGAGTTCAGTGTATATTCGTCTAATGTTTAACAGAAGTCTAGGACGTCAAAAGCAGTATGTTTCACATGGTTTTGTCAGTGTATCCTCACCATCACCTCTTTAAACCGCGAGTGTTGCAGAGACTTCTCCAGTTATTCAGTGGTTAAGAATCTGCCTTGCAAGGCAGGGAACACGGGATCAGTCCCTGGTCTGGGAAGATCCCACATGCCACAGGGCAACTGAGCCCACGCGCCACAGCGGCTGAAACCTGCCCAGTGAGAAGCCTGCACAGGGCAGGGAAGAGGAGCAACTACAGAAAGCCCGGGTGGCAATGAAGACCCGGTGCAGCCAAGAATACTACACAAACATTTCTAAAAGTCAATGTTACAGTTACAGGGCCTAAATTATCATATATAGACCCTAGTCAGTTCAACAGAGTCAACTAGATTGGTTAAAATTTTATTCATTGTGCTGCTGATCGTATGCTAATTTCTAAACCTTTGTGAATTCAGACAATGCTTTTTACACAACAGCTTTGTACCTAGGATTACTGGTTTGTATTTATGCTCATTTTGAACTGTCTAGGAAAAGCCAGACTATCCTCCAGTTTCCATCACTGTTGGCAGTACAGGAGGGTTCTGGTTTCTCCATATCTTGATCCACATTCTACACTGTCAGACCTAATCTAAATGGGCAACGGATAGCATTTCATTGCTTTTCCCTGACTACTAGTGATACCGCACACCTTGTGTGGCCTGGCCATTTGGATTTCCTCTGTTGTGAATGACCTAAGGCTCTGCCCAATTTTTTCTTGGTTTGACTATATTTTGTTGTTGCTATGTAGGACATGTGTGATATTCAGGATGCTAATTCATTGTCAGTTTCATGTATGATGGAAAACTTCTCCTAGACTGTAATTTCTTTTAATTTTCTTATGTCATTTTGCCAGGGTTCTTCAGATTAGTAAAACTGATCAGTTCAGTTCAGTTGCTCAGTCGTGTCCAACTCTTTGCGACCCCATGAATCGCAGCACGCCAGGCCTCCCTGTTCATCACCATCTCCTGCAGTTCACTCAGGAGATGCATATAGCTCTTATTAGAGGAATGTGTTTACCCAGTACGAGACATCCCCTGGTCTGTCAGATGGATCACCTGCAACATGGAGTACCAGGAATATGACCTGGGTCTGGGTTCAAAAGCTTGGGGACCAGGAGTGCCCACATCAAGTGTCCCACAGCAGGCAAATGGATGCGTCTGCTCAGCAGAGAGGAAGCTTGCCCTTCTGCTCTGTTCTGTTCAGGCTCTCTGTGGTTTCCATGGTCTCACTCAGTCTACTGCTGCAAATGCTAACCAGGTGGCAGCCAGGTGGACACAGCAGAAATGACGCTTTACCAGCAATCCGGGCATCTGGGTTGGCCTCCTTTAGGATTGACTAATTTAATGTCTTTACTGTCCAAAGGGGCTCTCAGGAGTCTTCTCCAGCACCGTAGTTTGAAGGCATCAGTTCTTTGGTGCTCAGCCTTGTTTATGGTCCAACTCTCACATTCGTACATGACCACAGGGAAAGCCATAGCTTTGACTATGTGGACCTTTGTTCTCAAAGTAATATCTCTGCTATTTGGTTAGTACACTGTCTAGCCCCTACCCTGGCACCTCCCTGGTGGCTCAGACAGTAAAGAGTCTGCCTGCAATGCGGAAAACCCAGGTTTGCTTCCTGGGTAAGGAAGATTCTCTGGAGAAGGGAATGGCTACCCACTCCAGTATTCTTGCCTAGAGAATTCCACAGACAGAGGAGCCTGACAGGCTACAGTCTATGGGGTCACAAAGAGATGGACAAGACTGAGTGACTAACACTTTGACTTTTTTCTTCCAGATTTGTTGCAGCTTTTCTTCCAAGGAGCAAGCATCTTTTAATTTCATGGCTACAGCCACCATCTGCAGTGATTTTGAAGTGAAGTGAAGTGAAGTTGCTCAGTCGTGTCCGACCCTCAGCGACCCCATGGATTGCAGCCTTCCAGGCTCTTCCATCCATGGGATTTTCCAGGCAAGAGTGCTGGAGTGGATTGCCATTTCCTTCTTCAGGGGATCTTCCTGACCCAGGAATCGAACCCGGGTCTCCTGAACTGCAGGCAGACGCTTTACCGTCTGAGCCACCAGGGAAGCCCAGTGATTTTGAAGCCCAAGAAAATTAAATCTGTCACCGCTTCCATTTTCCCTCATCTATTTGCCATGAAGTGATGGGACAGGATGCCAAGATATTAGTTTTTAGAACGTTGAGTTCAAGTCAGGTTTTTCCCTTTCCCTTTTCATCTTCATCAAGGGGCCCTTTTGTTCCTCTTTGCTTTCTTGCATTAGAGTAGTATTATCTACATATCTGAGGTTGTTGATATATCTCCCAGCAATCTGGATTCCAGCTTGTGATGAGTCTTCAGGTAAGACTAACTATAAGGCACTCTTCAATTGCTGCTAGACGAATTGCTAATTTCTTTTTTTGCTATTTCTTAGTATATTGACTTTTAACCAAGTTTCTTTGTTCCTGGTAAGATTGGTTTACAAATCAAAAAGGGACAGAAAAAACTGTTGACCAATCAGAGCCCTAATCACATAATTACTGTTGATTGCTGCTGATCAAATTATACTGTTTCCCAGGTATAAAGTTAGAGCCATCAGGACATGGGTCTGCATTTGGAGTCCAGTTTCTAGGAGAACAGTGTCTCTCTGCATCCTTGTGTAGCTGCAGTTGGAATCAGGATTTTGTTGGTAGAAGGTAGGTCCATTTACTTGTGTTATTTGTGCTTCTGAGGGAAAGAGTTATTTTCTTACCACCAGTTTTAAAAAGCAACTTAAGTTATGCACACACACATAGACGGAAAGAGAATTATACACTGGGATATTGTTTCCTTGAGCTTTATTTTTAAACAGTTTTCCAACTTGTAGAGTTAATTTTCTTCTTAATATTTTCTTAGTAAATTGCAAAGATTTTCAGGAAAAAAAGCACCCGATTTGTTGATCCAATGGGAATAAGAGGGTTTCTAGAACTGGGCAAGGGGTGAGTCAATTGGAAGAGACTTGAAGACAGGTGGCTTCTCTTGTTCCGATGGTAAAGAATCAGCCTGCACTGAAGGAGACCTGGGTTCGATCTCTGGGTCAGGAATATCCCCTGGAGAAGCAAAGGGCAACCCACTCCAGTATCCTTGCCTGGAGAACTCCTTGGACAGAGTAGCCTGGAAAGCTACTGTCTATGGGTTTGCAAAGAGTCAGACATGACTGAATTGACTAACACTTTCTGAAAAACATGTGAAATCCAATTAGAGATTTTGGGTGGATATAAGGGTATTAGAATTAGGGTGGTGCTGATTGAATTGAAATTGGAGTGAGGCATATAGAGTTCAGCATGTTTCATTTATAGGTTGAATCCTTCAAGGAAAACATTTTCTGGGTTATAGTGTAACATCATTTAGAATTACGATTTTAGACTAGACGAAAGCAAGTCCACCATCTCCATATTTAGCCAGCAAAGCTCAAACCTGTAAGTTACCATGGAAGTTTTGAATCCAGGAGTCTGTGTGTCTGCTCACATATGTGTGTGTGTTAGTCACTCAGTCGTGTCTGACTCTTTGTGACCTCATGGACCTGTCTCTTATACACATCTCTTTTCTATTGGGTGTATGTTTTCTTTTGCAAATGTTTCAGTTTATATATTTATTTTCCTCTCCCTAATTTCTTTCGAGTTAAACCACCCAATTTCTTGAATTGAGTGTTTAACTCATTTATTTTCAGACTTGCTTAATTTCCTTTTAGTTCAGTTAGATATTTCTCTTTTTCTGTCTTATGATTTGCCCTAATTCATTATTTTTAATTTTCAGCTTTGTTACTCTACAATTGACATATAAAAATGCAAAATATCGAGATTTGATTGTAATGATTTGATATACATTCTGAAAGGATTACCCCCGGCATCTAGTTAACACAATTACCTTTTATATATTTCCTTTTTTTTTTGGCTGTGCCATACAGCCTGTGGGATCTCAGTACTTTGACCAGTGGTTGAACCCGTTCCCCCTGCGTTGGAAACCAGGAGTCTTAACTGCTGCACCACCTAGGAAGTCTTATTTACATTTTTTGGTAAGAACATTTACTCCCACTCTTCTAGAAAATTTCAATTATATATTACAATGTTATCAACTACATTTACATGTTTTACATTCAATCCTCAGACTTTATTTTTGTATACCTTTACCCTCCCTTCCCTGCCCCTTTCTCACCCTCTTTTCTACTCTGGTTCTGAAGAATTACTTTTTATTTTTAAGAGTCCACATATAAATGATATCATGCCCTATTTCTTTTTCTGCCTTATTTCACTTGGAATAATAACCTCCAAGTTATCCATGTTGTTGCAAATGACAGAATTTCATTTTTTGTGTATTTCTGAGTATTCCATTATATATATATACACACACACACACACCACATCTTCTATATCCATTCAGTCACTGATGGACACTTCAGTTGTTTGCATATCTCAGCTATTGTAAGTAACGTATCAAAAATATGGGAGTACAGACATCTCTTTGACATTCTGTTTTCATTTCCTGTTGATATATACCCAGAAATGAGATTGCTGGATCATATAAAGTCCTATTTAAAATTTTTGAGGAACCTCCATAGCCTTCCATAGTACACAGTGTGAGTGCGTGCTAAGACGCTTCAGTCAGGTCAGGCTGTTTGTGACTCCATGGACTGTAGCCCGCCAGGCTCCTCTGTCCGTGGGATTCTCCCGTCGGGAACACTGGAATGGGTTGCCATGTCCTCCTCCAGGGGATAGAAGAGGAAAGAGTCTCTCATGTCTCCTGTATTGACAGACGATTCTTTACCACTAGCATCACCTCGGAAGCCCAGTAGGCACCCAGGCCTACTGCACCGATTTACATTCCTACCAAAAGGTGTGCCATTTTCCCCTTAAATTCAAATTTTGAAATTAAGACTGCTATGCAATTTTAACTTGAATTCCTTTTGCCATTTATTTATCTTCAAATACCCTGTATTTTCTTTAGGTTTGGCTTTGAAACTCCCATAAAGACACTTTACCACCGTGATCTGAGAAACTGTCAGGCGCTCAAGCCTGTGAATCCAGCCAGGGAGGCCTCCAAGGCACTTACATCCGCAACCAAAGAAAGGTACAAAGCTGCAGGCTGCGGAGGCAGGACTTGGGAGCCTTCCCCTCCCGGAAACACCCTCTTTCCTTTGGCTACAGAATACAGAATACAGGTTGGATTGTCCTTCGGGGGATCAAAAAGCTGGAAAAGACACCACCTCATTGGTTTAAAGGTTCTAGTCTGAGTCACTGCCCCACAGACACAGCAAAACCCAGTGCCGGGCGGGAGGCCGGGGCGCCCGGTCCTGGTGCGCCGGCGGCTTCGGCTTCTTCGGGCCGCGGTGCCCGCTGCAGAGATCCTATGCGCCCCAAGTCTCTGCCCCTCCCGGGGGCCACACTTTCTTCCTCCGCCCCCCAGTCTGCGGAGGCCGCTCCTGCCTGCAGCTCCCCGGAGCCGAGCCTGACTCCACCGCCGACGCCAGGCCCACTAGGCAGGGATCGCCCCAGAAATGGCAGGTGTGGGTCTCATCAGTGTCCTCGGGAAGAGGGGCCCAGGGAAACACTGTCCGGGTCGGGGTTAGGAGGAGCCTCTCCTCAGACACGGCGCACGCATCTCTGGAGCTCGAAGCTCAGTTCCTGTTTGCTGATGCCCCTTCGATGGACAGCCCTGCCCTGCTGAGCCCTTGGCTCCAGCATTCTGCTAAGGCTTCCGGATGCTGCTGTGCTCCTGATCTTCAACCCTTGGGTCCGCCTTTGGATCCTGGAAATCCAATGCACCCCGGCCCATGCCTGCGATCTCTGGAAGGGATTGCAGCCGGTGACCTTGACGGCATCCCCTTGATTCCTCCCAACGTCAGCGAGACTCTGACCGCGTTCCCCGGAGACGCTGCTAGGCACGGCAGGGCCCGCATAAACTTGGCTGAGGTGGTGAGGCTGGACCACTCTTACGCCTATAAGAGTCTGGCACCAGCTGCAGTGACCAGGGTCTCCAGCTCCCTTGACTGTGATCCCCTGGGGCTAAAGCTAGAGGCACTTGCATCTCTTGAGTCCTGGGACGAGTTCCACCAATGGATGGTCTTCAATCTGTGCTGCTGCTGTTAAGTCATTTCAGTCGTGTCCGACTCCTAGCGATCCCATGGACTGCAGCCTACCAGGCTCCTCTGTCCAAGGGATTTTCCAGGCAAGAGCACTGGAGTGGGGTGCCATTGCCTTCTCCAGCCCATGAGTACTGAAGAATTTGCCAAATGTGACTCTCGGGGATTTTTTTTTAACTTTGTGCCTGTCTGCTTAGTTGCTCAGTCCTGTCCAACTCTTTGTGACCTCATGGACTGTAGCCCACCAGGCTCCTCTGTCCGTGGAATTCTCCAGGGAAGGATACTGGAGTAGGTTGCTATTCCTTTCTCCAACGGATCTTCCTGATCCAGGAGTTGAACCCAGGTCTCCTGCATTACAGATTCTTTACTGTCTGAACCACCAGGAAAGCCCTTTGTACCTATATTGATATTTGTTAAAGGTGTTATCCCAGTGTATATCTGCAAAACAAAGAAAGGTAAAATCCTTAAAATATATTTTAAAATTCAGCATTATCTCCTAAAGAAAAGTGACCTTTCAATAACTAGTCCACTCTTTTGCCTATTATAACTTCCTCATTTCCACTCCCTTCTGCCTACATTTTTTATTTTGTACAGCTTCTTGGTGCTTTCTGCTAGGCTGAATGCTGCCAAGTTTGAATTGTATTTTGCATAAGTAAACTCTTCAATTTTTTAATATGCCTCAGTTTATCTTTCAACACTCTAAAACAGAGTAATCCAGAAAAGTTCAAAGTAAATTAATCAACAAAATTATACTAAGAAAAATACAAATAGAAAGCAGAAGTCATGAATCTTAGTGTCAGACAAAATAGAATTGAATCTCAAAGGTATATGAAAGGGCTCTAAAGGCTACATCTCACCATAAAGGTATAACAGTCATGAATGCCCATGGAACCTTGATAAAGTGTAAATTATAGAAAATCAAACAAGTTGGAAGAAACATTAAAAATAGAATTTAAATTACTTAATGTGATCTTTTTATTTATAATATGAAATATATGTTTGGTCCTCGTCTCAGTTTCTGATTGATAGCTCCTAAAACTCTTGGAATTTCCGAAGTAAATAAAGTTACATTTTATGATTTTGTTACGTTACTGTGGTAGCTGTTAAACTGCCCCTAGGTCACTTAAGGATGGTTTCCTTTGCAAAC